>PISX010000901.1:0-228088 GCA_004024625.1 Mellivora capensis
GGTATGGTGGACAATACAGTAAGAGGTTTACAACTTAGAGTTTCATTTAAGGAGAGCAGGTGCCGTTAATAAGCGAGAGTGGGTGTTGCTGCTGGAGAAGCAATTCCAGAATCCTGGGATTGATGCCAACAGAATAAGGAGCAGAGAACGATAGAAAAACTTTCATTACCCTTGTGTGTTTTTGCGTTTTGCCTCTCGTTGATCTTGCCTTCATCAAACCTTATGTGAGAAACTTAATTATCATACCAATTTGTTACCCTCCTGTTTGAAAATTTGGCATCCTCACCCTTGCCATGTCATCGTGGTGAAATTCGCTTTTACTTTGGGCTTGGCTATGTGACCTGCTTTGGTCAAGGGGATCTTAGTGGGTGTAAGGCTAACAGAAGCTTCAATTACAGTTGCTCATTTTGACTTGCATTAACACTTGATAATTTGTCATAAGGAAAATATACACCAGATAGCCATAGACCAAAGGAGAAGTAGAAGCGTGTCGACCCAGGCTGCAGCTTGCAGTCAAGGCTAGTTGACCTGGAGCCTGAAGCCAGGCCATAAAGCGGCACAACTCAACCCAGAGCTCTATCAGCAGAGCTGCAGTTGGCCTGCAAACCCACAGGAAGAAAATGCTAACTGTTGCGAAACACTGAGTTTGGGGGCCTTTTGTTACATAGCATTATGATACTGAACAACAGGAGTTAACTATGTGGTGCCTTCTCACTTTTTCAGAGAAGTTTTTTTGGGCTCGATTTTTGAATAGCAAAATAATACATACTTATTGCAAAGAAATTAGAAAGTAATTTTGTATATTCTGTTTTACTGAGTCTATGTACATATTTAAGCTTATAGCTATTTTAGCTTGGATGTTTACAGAGAGCAAATGAAATAGACATCTAAGTCTGTAAAAGTAAGTCCATATTAAATAATTTTACTTTCAGGAATAATTGAATTTGAATTGTAGAGATCTGTAGAGAGATATCAAAGTGGAAGTCAGGCTTGAGCATGAAGAAAAGTTCCTTGAATGTGGATTAGCTTCAAACAAGTTATGTTCTGAACCTATTTGTTGTAGAGTTTTTAATTAAAGTAAATAATCAAGCTGCGTAAGGAAGGCTAACCTAAATATTGCATGAATCTATGTATATCTGGAAATATAAGTCTGTGGGAAGCTTCTGGTAGACAGATTTGTTAAACTCCCGCAAAAGTAGACCCAATAGTTATACACAATTTTCTTAGTAATTTTATTTAAAATCATAATTCCAATTAATTCTTTACTCCATTTTAACTTTGCTTGGGTACAAGGAGACCTTATTTTAAATTTATAAATTTAATCTGAACTATTATTTGTAGTATATTTGTACTGATTTTTTCCCACTCTTTGAGTTTGCCAGATCATATAAAATCAAACCATCTCATATCAGATGGTCAGTGAATGAAGTGTGAAGAATATACCATACAATATCTATAAACAAAGTCACACATTTCAAAACCTCTGAGTTATACACTCATGGAAATCATGTTAATTATAAAAAGCACCATTTGTTGAAGTGCTGTTTTTATGCCAAGCACTGTGATAAGCATTCTACATGGATTATTTTGTTTAATTATTATAGTAACACTTTGAGTAGGCCCTAGTTATATTGTCACTTTATAGCTGAAGAAATTAAGAAAATTAATTCTCCTATTTTTCTTAAATTCTTAAGTCTATATTGAAGCAAAGATGTTCTGGTGTCTGCTATCAATACAAGGAAAATACATCTATTGAAAACAACTGATTTACATAAATTACTGCTGCTTCATTTTAGAACAGCATGGAACAGGGTAGGGATTTGGTGTGACCCCATCTCCCACCCCTGCCACCATTGACATTATGTCAAAGATTTTCCAAATATCTGCCAACCCATCTAAGTGGAGACACTCAGCCACATTTTTCCTTGTTTGTTAATGATTGATGGTGTTAAATGAAACAGCATTGAAAATCTTGTTAACATCAAGATATATTCAATCTATTACTTCTTCTTGATTTCCTAAGTCACTCTGACATATAAGGAAATTAGATTAATCTGACATGATTCATTCTTTATATAGCCTTGTTTATTACTCTCCAGTACGAGGTAGCTGGTGTTCATCTGGCTGTTGCCAATTGGTTTTTGATGATAAATTCTTTTTTCTTTTTGCACTGAAATTTAGCTAAAATATATCATTACTTTGTGATCCCTATTGTGAGTTGGTAAAAGGATATAAATATATTTAATTTGTTGGTCTATTTTATTAATAATTCCTCAATTCTAATTTCTAGGTTCTCCTAGCTTAGAAATTTCCTTAATTTAGAAGTGTAAGTTTAAGAATACATATCAGGACTCAGTTAATGGCTTCATTATCAGAGGTTGTTGGACACTAGGAACAAAAGATGGAACACATAAAATATAGCTGTAATTTTTATCACATTTAACTTTACTTCTTCCCACTCTGGCTCAAGTATAGCATTGCTTTTCTTTTTTCCTTTCTTTTTTCTTTTTTTTTTCAGATTCCCATAATGGACTTTTAAAATAAAATTCAAGATAAAAATAATACTAAAGTCTTTGCTGTTTGAATGTTCTGTGTATGGATCCTTCAATTATGATAATTTAGCCAAACCACTATTTAAGAACTATCTTTGAGAATCCACTGCACTGATATTTGCCCTGTAGGCACTGTGATAGAGGCAAGAAGACGTACACTGCATTTTCTCTGTCTGCAGAGAGCTAACAAAATTATTAGTAAAAATAAAACAAGTAATAAAGAATAGATTAATAGACAATGAAATAGCATTAGGTCACCCAAGGTGCATAGATCTGAAAACCTCGATAGAAAGCTCAGTCCCCTTAATGCCCCACACTCTTGTTTTCTTATCTGGTAGACTGAGAAAGGACACACATTGTTCTAAGGAGAAGTGGAATAGCTGTTGCATTCTTGTCATCATTTTAAATCTAGCTTGTTCAAAAACCCAAATAAAACAAAGAATGTTGTTTCTTAGGGTAAGGCACCAGCATTCATTCTCTGGCTCTACAATCCACCAATGGACCAGATTTTTGGCCACTTGGTCAACAATGTACACTAACCTTTCCCTGAATATCACTTATATGGAAAAAGTCTCCTAACCAACCCTTCGGGATGCGGAAAGGTCAAAGGTCAGCACAATTGGAAAGAAGAAAATTATCTAAGATGATAGTAAATAATGCTTAAATATTCAAAACCAAGAAAACAGAATGGAGGGTGATTGTGTAGGGAGCACAGGTATAGAGACAAGGTTAGGAGGATAAACAAAGAACTATGTAAAGTTTCTGTCATCATGTTTGTTCCTTTCCAGAAAAATGCACACGGGAGCTTGTTTTAATCTGCTCTGGTGGCTTCGTCTTGTCTGTCAGTGCTCTCTACTAAACTTCTCCCAATTTGGGAGCACATTAAAAAATGCATTAAATCAAATTAAATGACATAAGCTGAAAGTGTTTGGCATGGTATTTGTAGAAGATAAATATAATATTCTTCACTATATTTCTAAAAATTCTCATTTATTCCATATTTATCATTTCTGATTGTATCCTATTGTGGAATTTTTTTTTCCTATTCTTTCATCTTCTGAGGAAAAATACCTTTTGTGTATGTTTGGTTTTATACTTCCTACCTTTCTTTCTGAGCTTGGCATAAGGGCTGGAATGTTTTCTCATCCAGCTATCAAGAGTTTTTAAATGCTTGTCCCAGAATCTTTTGATACTTCTACTACATTTGCATGGGTCATCTCCTGTGATGTTCATTGGGGCCTCTGAAATTCACTTTCTACCGCAGCATACTGAACATTTCTAATAACCTGAAAAGTGCACAGAATGACATCAACGCGAAGCAACAGAGAGAGGAGCGCAACAACAAAAAAATCCAGCTTGGAGAGTTCAAAGCCCTTTTATGCATTCAGCTGACTATTCATAGAGATCCTTTCTTGTACTAGGGGTTGGAAGCAGCTTCTGAAGACTGTGCAGAGGCAGTCTCATTATATCTAGCAGAAGGAGCTAAGCACATTGAAAACACACACACACACACACACACACACACACACACACACACACAAATGGTTTTATTATTACATGTTACACTTTTGCCCAGTATTAACTGTGGAAGAAAACATATCATTTATCAAACTCTTTGAGGTCAGTGAAATCTTGGTGGTTAAAGATGTGAGATAAATAAAACTACACATGTTTCTTGAATATTATATTTTCAAGTCACTATAAAAGTAGCTTAGAAATATTAGATATATTTTCTAACACCAAGAAAAAGGGGGCACTTTAAAAAATACAATTGATATGGATACTGTTTGAGAAAGAAGAGAGAAAATGATCATTTTTATCCTATTCATTTTTCTAGATCTTACAGCTATAATTATTTGCTATTTAAACTTCTTTCTGATACATTTTGCAATGTTTCTCAGTTTATTATACTTTATACTTTTCTTTATTGGAATGATTACAGTTTTAATTAATTTTGTTTTATTTTCCTGGATTCCTTAGTGATAAGGGAGGAATTGAACTTGCTTGAAATTTCAAGCTGGAGCCCAGTAAGATCTAACAAACCTAGTACTAAACCTTATCACATCTTGTCTTAACCATTTAGTGTTTTTAAGCATGTTATTCAGTAAGATTTAAATGTGGCAAATAATAATAATAGAAATAAATAGGCCTATGGTTTCACAGTGGATGGATATAAGAACAATCGAGAACATGAAGGGTAACTATAAACCATAAACAGGAATTACTAACATTTGTTTAATAGCATCCCAGATATTTCTATCAATAGACAGTGAGACAGGGGCACCTGGGTGGTGCAGTTGGTTGAGCACCAGACTCTTGGTTTCCACTCAGGTCCTGATCTCAGGGTCATGAGATCAAGCCCCATGACAGGCGCCATGCTCAACACAGAAACTGCTTGAGACTCTCTCTTCCTCTGTCCTTCCTCACTGTTCCCACACCCTCTCTCTTTCTGTAAATTAAATAAGTTTAAAAAAATAAAAAGACAGTAAGACAGTAGACATATGGGTGGATAGATGAAAAATCTGCTGCCATTTTTGTATTTTTAGTTAAATTCATTAACTTTTACAAGCTATGAGAGGAAATAACGGACATGAAATGAAAAGGGAAATATTGTAGAACTTAAGGTCACAAAGTTTTCCCCAGACACTTGTTGCTTAAAAATAATCCCTCTGAAGCAAATGGGGGCAAGGCAGTCCTGAAATATCACAAAGATTAGAGTTTGCCTTTCAACAAAACATGTTCAACGTTTCCAACATTTCCAACATTTTTAATATTTTCAATATTAACTTCCTGCCCAGAAGAACTCAAAACCCATGTATTGATACTTTGACTTCCCTTTCTTCAAAACTATAATTTTATCTGTGTATTATTTTTTACATGTTTAAAGTTCTTGAGGCATAACTTCCACAGTTCTAGGGTTTTCCTTGGTCATTTAAGTGATTCATTTTTACGCACTCTTTCTTCCATTGCAGCCTTCATAATTTTGATATTTGTGAATCTGTCACACAAAAAATTGCTCCGGAAGTACTTCTTTTCCTTTTTCCTTCCCACTAACAATATAAAGTGATTTGCTCCATTATAGACCAGCTTTCTTTCCTTGTTTTTTGTTTTGTTTTGGTTTGGTTTGGATTTGGTTTTGGTGCTTTATTTTAAGCTAACCTTTATTTTTCCAGTGATTTCTCAGAGTCCATAGATTAGAAAGACTGTTGTAGGCAGTTGTATCTATCCGAATATATTGTGGGTAAATTGTTAGAACTCTTTCTTCTCTGTGTCACATATAAGATTTGCATGCACAACAAAAGCACAAATCATTACTATTTATTTGTTGCTCATATAAAATGCATTCCAATGGGAGGGGGGAGAAATTCTAAATTGAGATGATTTAAAAGTGAGTTCACTTCCCAGGCAACATACCAAGAAGATTATTTCTCTGTAACATAAAAATGACTGATGGCCTTACAGGAATATATGGGCTAAACTATTTTCATCTTTGCAAGGTCCATATTAATATGATTAGTAAACATTTGGAATTTATATTATGCTTGATAAACTAAAGCATCATAAAAATAAAACATATAGCTGATCTTCATTTTAGAAATGAATAAAAGTAATAAAATAATGAAATATAGAAACATATAGATGACATATTTTTGCATAGTTTGGAATAATTTTATTTTAGAGCAATACTTTTGCGGGAGGAATTTCATCTTCCCTGAAGTGACACCTCTTTTGATAATTATTATGCCTCTCAGTTATAATTTTAGTAACATTGATAATAAGAAAGTCTAGCAACATATATTTCTATTGTTTTTATCTTCCAGAAGTACACAGACTTTTAATAATTAAGATTTTACCCAGTGTGATGTTTTTAATCTTTGCAATAACCACACAAAGGAAATAAGTGGTAGGAGTTAAAAATAAAATGAACACACTTTAAAAGGTTTTTAAAGGCCAAATAAGAAGTTCTAGAGTCATTTGTGACATAACCTAAGATTTTTATTTCTAGTTGGACATGCAGAAGTCAAGGGAAGAGAAAAGGTAGAAACAAAATCCCTAGAAAAAGGGAAGATAAACACACATATGCACATCCAAGGACATTTTTAGGTTTTTGCCTAGAACTAAAAAATGTCATTTATATATTTTTCTATCAATTATTATATTAAATATCTCCAATATGATAATATTAATAACAAATCAAGTAAATCACTATGCATTTTACATGTTTAACTGTCAAAGACTCTTAGATATATAGACACCATTATAATAACATTACTCATGATATTTCTTAACTGTTCATTCTTGGAAAATTTTAATTGCACTTGATGGTTTCAAATTTTTTAAAAAAATTTTGGAAGTCTACATTTCTGCTATTATTCCTATGAATGTCTTTTTCTGAAACTTTTGTGAAAAATTACACAGTTTTACCTAGTTACACGCTATCATTTATTTTATTAGATACTTAACATTTATTATACATTCATGAAATGAAAAAGTCATCATATACATTTCAGAAATAATTTACAACTAAAAATTAATCCATATCAGATAAGTCAATAAAATATATTTTTAAAGTTCTGATTGTGATGATCTTTCTTTGGTTTGAAAATCTGAAAGCCTTTATTCCGGATTTTTTTTCCCAGTGTTCATTGTTTTTATTTATTTTTATTAATTATTTTTATTAGCACATATGTTTATTTGCCCCAGGGTTACAGATCTGTGAATCATCAGGCCTACACATTCCCAGCACTCACCATAGCACATACCCTTCCCAATGTTCATAACCCAACCACCCTCTCCCTACCCACCTCCTCCCAGCAACCATGTTTGTTTTGTGAGATTAAGAGCGTCCTATGGTTCTTTTCTCTCCCGATCCCATCTTATTTCATTTTTTCCTTTCCTTCCCCTCAAACCCCTTGCCCTGCCTCTCAAATTCCTCATATCACAGAGATCATATGATAATTGTCTTTCTCTGATTGACTTATTTCGCTCAGCATAATACCCTTTAGTTCCATTTACGTCATTGCAAATGGCAAGATTTCATTTCTTTTGATAGCTGCATAGTATTCCATTGTGTGTGTGTGTGTGTGTGTGTGTGTGTGTGTGTATTACTTCTTCTTTATCCATTCATCTATTGTTGGACACCTAGGTTTTTTTCATAGTTTGGGTATTGTGGATATTGCTGCTATAAGCATTCGGGTGCATGTGCCCCTTCAGATCACTACATTTGTATCTTTAGGGTAAATACCAAGTGGTGTGATTTTTGGGTTGTAGGGTAGCTCTATTTTCAACTTTTTGAGGAACCTCCATTCTACTTTCCAGAGTGGCTTTACCAGCTTGCATACCCACCAACAGTGTAGAAGGGTTCCCCTTTCTCCGCATCCTCATCAATATCTGTCTTTTCCTGACTTGTTAGTTTTAGCCATTCTGACTGGTATGACGTGGCACCTCACTGTGGTTTTGATTTGTTTTTTCCTGATGGCGAGTGATGTGGAGCACTTTTTCATGTGTCTGTTGGTCATCTGGATGGCTTCTTTGCAGAAATGTCTGTTCATGTCCTCTGCCCATTTCTTGATTGGATTATTTGTTCTTTGGGTGTTGAGTTTGATAAGTTCTTTCTAGATTTTGGACACTAGCCTATTATCTGATATGTCTGTCATTTGCGAATATCTTCTCCCATTCTGTCAGTTGTTTCTTGGTTTTATTGACTGTTTCCTTTGCTGTGCAAATGATTTTGATCTTGATGATGTCCCAATAGTTTGTTTTTGCTCTTGCTTCCCTTGCCTTTGGTGGTGTTTCTTGGAAGAAATTGCTGTGGCTGAAGTCAAAGAGGTTGCTGCCTGTGTTCTCCTCTAGGATTTTGATAGATTCCTGTCTCCTATTGAGGTCTTTCATCCATTTTGAGTCTATTTTTGTGTGTGGTGTATGGAAATGGTCCAGTTTCATTCTGCTACATGTGGCTGTTCAATTTTCCCAACACCATTTGTTGAAGGCTGTCTTTTTTCCGTTGGACATTCTTTCCTGCTTTGTTGAAAATTAGTTGACCATAGAGTTGAGGGTCTATTTCTGGGGTCTCTATTCTGTTCCATTAATCTGTGTGTCTGTTTTTGTGCCAGTACCATGCTGTCTTGATGATGACAGCTTTGTAATAGAGCTTGAAGTCTGGAATTGTGATGCTACCAACTTTGGCTTTCTTTTTTTTTTTTAAAGATTTTATTTATTTATTTATTTATTTGACAAAAATCACAAGTAGGCAGAGAGAGAGGAGGAAGCAGGCTCCCTGCAGAGCAGAGAGCCCAATGCGGGCTCGATCACAAGACCCTGGGATCATGACCTGAGCCGAAGGCAGAGGCTTTAACCCACTGAGCCACCCAGGCGCCCCCAACTTTGGCTTTCTTTTTCAGCATTCTTCTGGCTATTCAGGGTCTTTCTGGTCCATATAAGTTTTAGGATTACTTGTTCCATTTCTTTGAAAAAATTGATGGTATTTTGACAGAGATTGCATTAAATGGGTAAATTGCTTTAGGTAGCATAGACATTTTCACAATATTTGTTCTTCCAATCCCTGAGCATGGAATGTTTTTCCATTTCTTTGTGTCTTCCTCAACTTCTTTCATGAGTGCTTTATAGTTTTCTGAGTACAGATTCTTTGCCTCTTTGGTTAGGTTTATTCCTAGGTATCTTATGGTTTGGGGTGCAATTCTAAATGGGATCAACTCCTTAATTTCTCTTTCTTCTGTCTTATTTTTGGTGTAGAGAAATGCAACTGATTTCTGTGCATTGATTTTATATCCTGACACTTTACTGAATTTCTGTATGAGTTCTAGCAGTTTTGGAGTGGAGTCTTTTTGGTTTTCCACATAAAGTATCCTATCATCTGCAAAGAGTGAGAGTCTGACTTCTTCTTTGCTGATTTGGATGCCTTTTATTTCTTTTTGTTGTCTGATTGCTGAGGCTAGGACTTCTAGTACTATGTTGAATATCAGTGGTGATAGTGGACATCCCTATTGTGTTTCTGACCTTAGGGGAAAAGCTCTCAGTTTTTCCCCATAGCAAATGATATTTGCTGTGGTTTTTCATAGATGGCTTTGATGATATTGAGGTATGTACCCTCTATCCCTACACTTTGAAGAGTTTTGATCAAGAAAGAATGCTGTACTTTGTCAAATGCTCTTTCAGCATCTATTGAGAGTACCAAATGGTTCTTGTTCTTTCTTTTATTAATGTATTGTAACACATTGATTGATTTGCAGGTATTGAACCAAACTTGCAGCCCAGGAATAAATCCCACTTGGTTGTGGTGAATAATCTTTTTAATATACTGTTGGATGCTATTGGCTACTATTTTGGTGAGAATTTTTGCCTCTGTGTTCATCAAGGATATTGGTCTGTAATTCTCCTTTTTGGTGGGGTCTTTGTCTGGTTTGGGGATCAACGTAATACTGGCCTCATAAAATGAGTTTGGAATTTTTCCTTCCATTTCTACTTTTTGGAAGAGTTTCAGGAGAAGAAGTATTAATTCTTTTTTAAATGTTTGGTAGAATTCCCCAGGGAAGCCGCCTAGCCCTGGGCTCTTGTTTGTTGGGAGATTTTTGATGACTGCTTCAATCTCCTTACTGGTTAAGGGTCTGTTCAGGTTTTCTATTTCACCCTGGTTTAGTTTTGGTAGTTTATATATCTCTAGGAATGCATCTATTTCTTCCAGATTGTCAAATTTGCTGGTGTATAGTTCGTCATAATATGTTTTTATTGTTTGTATTTCTTTGGTATTGGTTGTGATCTCTCCTTTATGATTCATAATTTTATTTATTTGGGTCCTTTCTCTTTTCTTTTTGATAAGTCTAGCCAGGGGTTTATCAATCCTATTAATTCTTTCAAAGAACAAGCTCCTAGTTTCATTGATGTGTTCTACTGTTCTTTTGATTTCTATTTCATTGATTTCAGCTCAGATCTTTATTATTTCTCTTCTCCTGCTGTATTTAGGCTTTCCTTGCTGTTCTTTCTCCAGCTCCTTTAGGTGTCAGTTAGGTGTTCTGGATATTTTTAAAACAAATATGACTTTCTGCCTCTTACAATAAAATAATATAATGACATGTTTGTGGTTCACATTTTAAACCAGTGTAAAATATAATCTTGCTAAAGAAAATTTTATGCTGGTTAGCTGAAACTAAATTTTAAAATCTTTGAACTTTTCATATGACCAAAACTTGACTCCCTAAATTTAAGTCACTGAGCCAACCCCCACTCTGTTCTGGCTGAATATTAGGAGGAAATAAGGTATCAGAGAAAAGAACTCCACCTTTAATGTAATGGCCCTGAGTCAAAGCCACATGGAGAGCCAGCTCCACTCTGAAGGAGAGCAGCATTTAGACTCTGGTGAAGCTACCATCTGTCAAGGGCTAGTATTATTGTAGAGCATGCTGCCCTCTGTCCAAGATAGTTTAAGAGCCATCAAGGATCCTTGTCATTTTCCCCATAAAAATAAGCCAAGTAACAAACAATGGAAGCCCAGCATAGCCAAGGCCCATGGAGGTGTCACCAATATTTATGACTGAGAAAAAAAAAATCCAGTCTATGAGACTTTTCTACTGTGGGATTTTGTGTGAGGATTACAAGAAATGTAATTAGTGCCATTTCTATTATTTCAGTTTCCTCTTGTTTCCTTTAAAATGCCTGGTATTTTAAAAATAAAGGTAACCAGATTAGCCTATGGGATGAATATTTATAAATTAAACTTCCCTAGAAACCATTCTTTAATGGAGATCATATATAGGATTCATCAATACAAATATCAATGTGTATCATTTTGATTGGACAGCCGTCCTTCCTGGGAAACATAAAATGTGTGAAATGCAAATGCATCTGAAAAATTTCAAAGGCATCTTTATCAACTAAGGCGTTTGTAAGTGCCAACAACAAAGTTAGTCTTGATATTACAATTATAAACAGTTTGATATTACTTGTTGCAAATATGACTTATTTTTTATCTCTGGTCATCATACATAGACTTAATAAAAGCTCTCAGATTGTTTACCTGTGGAGGAAGTTCTTGAGGGTGATTTTTTCTTATTTCATACCATTTCACTTTTCCTATCCCAAAGCTCCTAATTTTGCTACATTTTAACTTACAGAAAGTTAATCTGACAGGTAGAAACACCTAGTGCTACTCATGGGGTTTCAGTCTCTATCCCCATGTTTTCACAACACTTTATTAAACACTGTGGCTTTCATTTCTCAGAGTCTTTCCATTTGCTCTAATGCCCAATTTGACATCCCTGGCCCAGTTACTGGAGGTCTAGTTTTGTTTGTTTGTTTTATTTGTTGTCAGATGATTCCTTGAAGCTGGCTGCATATAGAGCTAACAGTGGCTCCCAAACATATTTGAAGAATAGATACATTAATTAGTCTAGCAAGATCCTGAAATATCTAACTCATACTCAAGGTGCATTCACAGCACCACCGACAAGCAGAGAAACTTATTTAATTAATTAATGAAGTACGGGGCACAAGCCTAATTTATGTAGCTCCAGTGATTTTCTTGACCAATAGTTACAAAAATCATTTTCTATGTCATTTTTCTGAGATCCCTTCAAATATAAATCTCCAAACTAGAAGAATTGGAGTAAATATGTGGCAGTCAGATGAACATTTGTTAGAGCCGCACACTAGTAAACATGTCTGCTCATAATTAACGCATCCATTATATGTTTTCTCTCAGTGGCCTCTCCAAAACCCACACCTCCCAATTTTTGTTTTGCTTCTTTATGAGGATCTTCTAAAGGGAGAGGATCCTATCTTATGTTTGCACTTTTCCTCTTAAGGTAATAAAGTTAAATCTTAATATTGACATTTCATTTTCCCCAGGGTGAATGATTGAAAATGATAAAAGCATGTATGATTAGGAAGCAGGTGCATTTCTTACAGTGTTCTGTACTGTTCTTTCCATCTGTCCGAGTTTTTGAGTTCAGACTGACAGGAGTTAAATATGCTTTATTTCCTACGAGGAATAAATTTCTCCTGACAACGCACTTCCGACCAGAGGAGGGAACACGCCGTAAGAACAAAAGTCAGGATTTTACTTTTGCTTCCCCTAGAAATCTTGTCTCCCCAAGGGCAAAAACCTATTTCTGAGGAAACATGAAGAAAAATGATGTTTTACTTGGTGCCATGAACTCAAAGTAGATAACATGTTGATCTTCAGTATTTGTTTCCACATACTGTCTTTAAATATAATAAAAATATTTAAAAAATCACTGCATGCTGGGAGGAAACTTACTCAGATTTATTGGTGCAAAAAGAAAGTTGAATATTTTCAAGAGTTTGCTAGTTTGATTTGTCATCTGACTTTTCCTATCTGTGAAATGGGTAAATAATACCTTCTTCATAAAATGTTTATAACAACTTCATTAGGAAATAAGTACCAATTGAATGTGAAATGTAGATTAAAAATCTACAGAGCCTAGAACAGCTCTTCAAAATGAGAAATGCCCCACAAATATGAATCTCGTTATTCTACCCTTTTTCATTTTTAATTTAATTCATTTTCATATTCATTTTAAAAAATATTTTATATTTATTTATTTGACAGTGACAGAGGGCTAGAGCAAAGGCAGGAGGGTGGGAACAGCAGGCAGCAGGAGAAGCAGACTCCCTGCTGAGCAGAGAGCCTGATGTGGGATCATGACCTGAGCCACAGGCAGACACTTAAGTTCTTACCCTCAGTGAGTCACCCAAGTGTCCCTCATTTTCATTTTTAATTTCTATTTCATTTTGAACTTTCTGTTTTTTCCTCTATTTCTGGGGAGACAAATTAAAGATGGTACTCAACTGTAAATCTGAAAGATGGAGGAAAGAACCCCTATCAATGTTGAGCAGCCAGGAGAGGAGGTGGTCAGTTAGGACAATAAGCCAAACTGACTTTAACAACCGAGCCTTTCTTCACTTCCTGGGCTAGTGTAATGGAGAAGCAAAAATAAGCAACAGCTCCCTCGTGTTTCATTTTCCCGATGGAAACATACAGGTCGACATACAGGTCGAGGGTCAGGCGACATGCAATGTAGGCACAAGAAATGATCCCATTGCCCAGATGCACTAAACAAAAGCCTCTTTTTTGTTGTTTTGTTTTGTTTTTTATGGACCCAGGACAAGAGTTGGGGGAAGGAGAAGCAGGGGACTAGGATGGGAGTAGGGATGGAGTCATAGTCCAGAAGAGTCCAGAAGACCCTGATACCCTGGCTGTGCCCCAAGTTGGGTGTGGGGAGAGCAGCTTTCTGCCATGAGATCTGCCAGGCAAAACCTTATCATTGCCTACCGTCAGTGTGCCTGAAAAATCACACAAGGGATTTTTGCCTGCTGTCAGACTCCTTGGTTCCTTTTGTGAATGTAAAATTGGAAAACGACTCACCCATATTAGAGAGACTGTCATGTACTAGAGAAAAGGCCCTTGCAATCCTAAATCACAAAGTAGACATAAATGACCTCAGGGAAAAATGAATATCCAGTATTGTGGCGATTGCTAAGGAGACTGTGGTACATCTGCCTAAGGAAACAGTAAGTAGCAGCAATCAGTGGGGTTTTCAAGAACTATGTAGTGGTATGAGAAAATATTTGTAGTATAAAAAGAAGTAAAGAATATTGAGTCCTGTATTTGCTGTAGAGTGAGATACTCTGATTTGTCGATACATCTGTGTGAATGTGTGGGAATGTGCATGTGCATGTGTGTGTAAGCTTGAGAGAGCATATCTAACGTTAAGAATAGTATTTCTAGGGATGCCTGGGTGGCTCAGTTGGTTAAGCAGCTGCCTTCGGCTCAGGTCATGATCCCAGCGTCCTGGGATCGAGTCCCACATCGGGCTCCTTGCTCGGCAGGGAGCCTGCTTCTCCTTCTGCCTCTGCCTGCCACTCTGTCTGCCTGTGCTCGCTCTCTCTCACTCCCTCTCTCTGACAAATAAATAAATTAAAAAAAAAAAGTATTTCTAGGCAACTTGATTATGAAAAGAGAAACCTCTGTAACTATGGGGTTGGATAAATTCTCAATAGTGAGCATGTATAACGCTTGTAATTCTTAAAAATATAATTATGCAGATAAGAAAAAAATATTTTAATGATATGGTGTCTGAGCAAAAGGAAATGTTGCTGTGGGGAGTCTGCCTCGGGCACACTGGTCACTACCCTCAGCCCAGGTGATGGTGCAGATGAAAGGAGGAGATATCCACAGGTGGAAAGGAAAAGTCATTGGAACCTGCCTCCCTGAGAAATGTAAACTTACTTCTGTGTTAGGCTTTTAGCCCGCCTGTTTTTTTTCTGTGAAATATTATGCAAATAATACTTTAGTAAGTCTAATGTTAATTAATGGATATTAAACAAGCAGTGATGTTTGTGAGGACCTGTGGGGGTTGAGGGAGACACCTTTTAAACTAAGAAGTGGGATTATAACCATTAGTGATGAACCAAGCACTTCTTTACTCCCTGCCCATTTTCTCCTGGGCCTTTCCACCGCCTTTATCCTTTGTCACATGTGCCCAGCTGAGTAGCCTCCTAAGAGACTTGTCCACACTGTCTTCCAGCAAATGTCACCTCTGTCCTTTCAGTTGTGATACATGCCATTGACAAGCAAGGGGATTGGAGAATATCACCACACTTTTTCTGTTTTACATCATCTTGACAACTTAAAACCTCCCCAAACAGAATTCTATGTTACTTTTTTATTTTATAGGGATTTGTTTTAGAGGATTAAGGATGCCTCACCTTGGCCTCACCTCTCTTAATCACTGGCCTTGATACTGACATTCAAACTTTATTTTCCTCAAGAAATTCAAAAGCTGAATTACTGCCATTTAGCAAAGCAAGAGGAGCGGATTCTGAAAGAATGGAGGAGGGTGAAGCAGGTTTTTCCTGAAATATTGATGTAGCACTAATGCCATCAATTCTTATGTTTCTTTCTGGAATGATTCTTTGTTTACAGCCTGTCTCCTTCCTACTCAAAATAATCCAAAGCAGAAGCAAGTAAGTTTGAGATTTACTGGGAATCTCAACCTATAATTACTGAGCAAGTTAATCAAGAGAACACTTTTATAACAATATGAATATAAACTTTTAACCAATTATATATGTGATGAACTAAGTATTCATTGGCAAAGGCCAGAAGGTTGGATAATTTTTTCTTCTTCTTCTTTTTTTTAAATTGCCTTTAACCTTACTAGTCACTGTTTTTTCATCCTGATCAATACAAAATAATGAAACTTTTAATATTTTAATAGTTTTGATTACATATCACATTCCACTCAACCAGAGGGAGATATTAGTGCTCACCTCCAAGGTATTTTAAAGGAGCAGTCCATCTCATAGATATAAAGATAAAATGGAATCCCAGGCTATAAAGATATGTGGAGCATCATATTTTCAGTAAAAGGGATAAAGAACTTCTATACCTACATAAAGTAATCAGCCTATGTTTTTTGGTTTCTCTCTTTGATTTATCTTAGACCCCATTATCTCCTGTGGACTCTGGTAGGTCATATTTGGAACAACTCTCTACTATGGTTGAGGCCTCCCTGCATTTGGGAAGTCACACCAGACCAAGCAAGGATGGAGATTGACAGAGATAGGAATCTGCCTGCCGTTGGTCCTGACTCCACTCTACTCCAAGAGGAAAGACTATTTCTTAGACCTTTGGTGTGTGACCAAGCCAGTTTTCTTAAAGAGAAGATGAGCTAGAATTTAGAAGGAAAAGGCTGCCTATCTAAAGATTTTATTTATTTATCTGACAGACACAGATCACAAGTAGACAGAGAGGCAGGCAGAGAGAGAGAAGGAAACAGGCTCCATGCTGAGCGGAGAGCCGGATGTGGGGCTCAATCTCAGGACCCTGGGATCATGACCTGAGCTGAAAGCAGAGGCTTCGACCCACTGAGCCACCCAGGCACTCCAAAGGCTGCCTATCTAATAATCAATTTCTTACCTCTCTAATTTATTTTAGTTGGAAGATGAGTGAGTTCAAATCCTGGCTCTGCCACTTGTTAGTAGTGTGATATGGGCAAGCTTTCAACAATTCTGCTCATCAAGAGTTTCATCTATAAAAGGAGGCTACTCCTTAGTACTTCCCATGTGCTGTGGTTGAGATACTAGATGGGTCCACCCATGCAAAGGAGGTCCCCGACACACATGGAGCCCTGGATATGTGTTTCTCTTCTATCATTCCCTTTGTCTCTTTTGCTTTTTGTATAATCTGGGTCCTGACCATTTCTTGACTTGGAGAAACGATTAACAATTTAAAAATGTCAAGCAAATTGCCTTATCTAATACGCTGCTATTTTACATTCAACTTGGATCTAGTCTTTAGCTAATAGAAATGACATGGTCCCTTGGACATACTGTGCATTTATCAAAATTCAGAGCAATTGATTCTCTGAGCTCCCACAGACCAAATTTAAAACAATTAAGTGAGCATTACAGAGGAGTGGCTGGTTTGAAAAATTTTTATTGTATGAGTGTTCATTCCATTAGTGTTATTTTTATTATTTTTAATAAGGTTATTGTTTTGTCATCATTTATCACAGACACAAACAGTTGCTTAGTTCATGGCTCACTGGTAGCCTTGGTGTCCATAAGGCTTGTCCCTTATTTCATTATTATTTCAGCCTCCGTTTCCTATCTCCTTTATTTCTCTCTTCTGTGAAGGCTGTAGATGAATCTCAGATCCAGTGGTTCTGCTTTTTCCCCTGCCCTCCTTCCCCTGGTCTGCTTTAGATACAAGGAAATCCTCCCCCCACAACCCATGAAATACATGTCCAGGCTCTCTTACCAGCACACATCCAGTGAGGCTGGGTCAATGAGAAGTGCTGATGGAAGAACACAAGAAAGGAGGGAAGGGAAAAGCTGGGTGATCTTACTCCTATATCTCTGCTCTTGGCAGTGTTGGCTGTGTCCCCAGATTTTGGTGGGTAGCTGCCTTTACCTGATGTTAGTTCCCACCATGTTCCCTGTCTCCCCAGAGGCCCAGGAGGTAGGGACAGTTTTATGGGCCTTGCACACAGAAGGATCCCACACTTGGTTTAATGCTCTGCTGTCACCATCTTGGAATTCTTAAATTTTAAACAAGAGGTCATGCATTTCCATTTTGTATTAAGCTCTGCAAATTACAGAGCTGGCCTGTTTCAGCACCACTGGGGGAAACATCTTCACATTTCCAGCTGTCACCTCTCCAGGTCTATGAGAATACCTCTGAGTGCCTTTTCTTTTTAAGTTCCAGCTGCCCTATGTGTCCTGACACCTTGGCTCTGCACCTTCATCCCAGGAGTAGGGATAGTTTCTGCAATTACTACATTTTTCTCCAGTTTTCAGTCCTTTCCTCTGACAATTATGCTACCTGTTCTATGAGTTATATTTCCTATATTAAACTACCTGGCATGGGTTCCATTTGCTTGACGGAACTCTGGTTTTATAGTCAACAAACCTACCGTATTCAAAATATATTTGAAGTGATGCATGCATTTTTCAAAAGTATACTCTGATATTTGTGGGTTTTCCAAATTCATATTAATAGTGTTCTGCTGTACGTCTTTGTCAGTTGCTGACTTTAAACTTACTAGTCTTCTATACAGGGTGCTGTATAAAGTTTCCTTCTTTACTTTTGACTGCTTTCTAGTATTCTGTCTTTTCCCAAGGCAAAATTTCTATTATCCTTTTCCCCTAATAAGCGACATCTGAGTTTTCTTCACTTCCCCACTACACATCATGATTACAGAAAGTTCACTATTTTTCCTCCTAAGGGAACACATCAAAAGTTTTGCTGCTATCAGTCAGCGTTAGGTTTTGCTTTTTCAAGAAAAGGATGCTCCCTTTTACTCCTTATTTTTTGGTGTTTTAAATCCGATATTAGGATCGAAACTTATCAAGTACTTTTTCTGGGTCAGTTAAAATGATCATGCCATTCTTCTCGTTTACTCCATTAATAGGTTGATTTACATAGATCGATTTTCCGTTTCCATAGATAAGAACTCACAAGGACATAATATGTGTTTTGTGTCTTCTTAGATACTTTTAGAGCTGGTTAATGAAAGTTCTTACTTTCAGAACTGGTAAATCTGTTCTGCTCGTGACTTTAGAGAGCAAAGATTCCAAGTAAATCTTGATTTTCTACTCTTTCCTTATCATTCCTTATTATTTCTGTCCTTCTTGTTTCTTTGCATTTACTTTGTTGCTCTTCTCATAGCTTCTTAAATTGCACAAATATTTTCCTCAAAGCCTTAGCTGTATACCACATTTGAGTAAATTACTTCATTTATTCATTATTTCACTAAATATTTCTTCTTCAGTGAAGAATTATTTAATAGAATTTTTCCAATGTGTGAAATTTTGTAGCTGTAATCATTTCCTTTACATTTGATTTCTAATATTATTGCATTATATTAATGTGTGCGGTGTGTGTATGTGTGTGTGTGTAGACTTTATGTTGTATATTTTGTCACCCTGAGCAGATTCAGTTCTTAAAAATGTTCCATCTTGCTTTTGTATCTTATACAGTTTGCTCAATTTTTATATTTTTGGTATATTAGCTTCTATGTACTGAGACATAATATTAAAATATCTTAATTCTAAGCAATTGATTTGTTTATGATTTTATGGCTAGGTTTACATACTTTCAGATTTTTTTGATAACCTCTTTCTTGCTATTCCCTTAACTAGTATAGCACTCCCCTTATTTTCTCTTTTTATGTTTATTACTTAAAATTGTAATTTTCCTAACATTAAAATTGTTGTCTTGGCTGACCTGTGTATGGTTTATACCTTCAGAGAGGCTTTATCTTCTTATTTTGTAGTCTAGCTCTTTTACACTTATTATAATTACTATTACATTAGGACTTGCTTCTGCTTTTCTCTCTCAGGTTTTCTCTATCACATATGTATTTTGGACTCTAGTTACTGTGTGTTCATTCTTCTTTCCAAACTGCATTAAATAATTCAAATTTTCTTTCTCTGGTTTGAAAGTTTGTTCATTTGATTTTTCTCTTGGTAACTCACACACATGTAAAGTTCTATGCATACTTATGTGTATTTCTTCCCATCTTTTTCTTAAGGATGTCAATATCCATTTTCTTCTTCTCTCTGCTTTCTGTCTGCTAAACCCCCAACCTTACCAGCTCTCTCTTCTATTTTTAATTTGAGGATGTTGTTTATTTAGATCACTATAAAGCTTTGTTGACCTACTAATTCAATGTTATCTCCTGTCTTGTTTCTTCCTGAATCTATTTCTATTTCTGTTTGAATACTTCATCCAAGAGTGTTTTCAAAGAAAATTTTGCATAGTAAATTTTATGAAGTCTCATATGCCTGAGAATAATATTTTGCCCTCACATTTAAATGATAGCTTTACTGGATAAAAATATGTGTTCAAATTTCTCTTCCATCAATACTTAAATATTATTCCATTACCGTCTGGCATGCAGTGTAGCCGCTGCGAAATCTGATACTTGTACTTTTGTGGGCTATCTGCATTTTTCTCTCTAGAAGCTTTTAAAATCTCCTCTGTACTAGATTATCTCAATTATTAAAACAATAGATACAAGTGTTGGGCTTTTACTTTTCTCTTTAATACTATATGTGCATTTTTCATCTTTTCTACTGAAGACTTTTTAAACTATTCTTTCAACTATTTCTGCTCTCTTAATTATTTTTTTCTCTCCTCATATATATATGTTATGGGTAATGACACTTTCCTTTTTATAATCCTTATCTCTAGACTTATCCCTTGTTTTGTCATTCTTTCTATTTTTACGTGTGCCTTTTTTAAAGTATTACTTGAACTTATCCCAGTTACTAATTTTTTCCTTATTCTAGTTTATTTTCTCTATGTCATATCTGATATTACTTATACCAGTATCTCCGAACAGTTCTTCTTATATAGCATATGTGTCTGCTACACAATTTTATGCCTTGTCTGTAAGAATATATATTCTGTGCTTAGCTTAAGTTCAAGATGTTCATGGTTCATTATTACTTACTTTCTCTTTTGATTCTTTTAAGGACTTATTTATTTATTGAGGGAGGGGAGTGAACAGAGGGAGAGGGAGAGAGAAACTCAAGCAGACTCCATATTGAACAACAGAGCCAGATTCGGGACTCGATTTCATGCCCCAAGATCACGACCTGAATAGAAACCAAGAGTCAGTCGCTTAACTAACTGGGACACTCAGGCACCCCCTCCCTTTTTTTTTTTTTTTTTTGATAAATTCTTTCCTAGATTTTGAGCTCCCAAATGTCTTGTCATTTTCCCCTGTGATTTCTTATTCTCTTGGGGTGTCATCCCTCCTGGCTGTATTATAAGCCTGGAGAAAGGGTGCCAGCTACAGTCCTATACCACGCCTGTCCAAGTGAGTTTAAAAGCATCTTTAGGACAAGAATTTAGGTCCAAGAACAGGTATTGCTGTTGGGTCTCAGCTCCACTTCTGACGGTGGCCTTGCCCATCAGAGAACAGCAGTACCCACAGTCCTATTTTCCAAGGGCTCCTTTCCAAGGTTGACATTATGTGCCTCCTGGGGTTGGGCTTGAGGGAAGCAGGACCAAGCTGGCCACCTGTTCTCTCTCCATAGCTGGACTGCATCCGTGGATGCTGCCATCTACCCTTTGTGTTCACTTGCCCTCCATGCTTTCCAGAGAAGCAAAGATCCACCTAGTTCGCATGGAGAGAGACTCAAGCCCACCAGAAAGCTCTTCGACAGTCTGTTCTTTCACTTGGCTCCTGACCCTCTTCCACCATGGGTCCCCATTTCTTTCCTTCACAATGACCCTACCAACTTCTAGTTCCCCAAAGGTCTTTCATGGTTTTGTCTTAAGTTCTGGGTTCCCTCAACCACCTTCTAATTTTTGTCATATGTTTCAGGTTGCATTAGGTTTAAGTTTCCTAAGGATTCATTAGCAGCTTAAACAAAGACACAATCTTGTTTCTTATTTTATTTAAAAGTCAAGAAATTGTGTTTCTCTGGTATAAATTGACAATATCTCATATTGTGCCATGTTCATTCCCTAGCAAGCTGGACGTACATTAATGCAGACCAGAGCCCTGAAATTGAAGTGATTGATTTTTGTATGAGGTCCAGATTTATATCTCAAGTTGAATGATTCTGTGGTATCATTCAGTATTTTCATTTTCTCCCTTTTTTTAACATTCTGAGTGCTTTATAATTTGGAAGTTATTCAGGTGAAACGTCAGAGCTGTGTTGAATTGTTGTTGGTAATTTGTTGATAATAGCTCAGTGGTTGTGCCCAGTAGCAGAGGAGTGTTTACTATATATGCTGACATTATAAAAATAACTAATATTTGTTTAGCATTTCTCAAAGCATTAACTTAGTGACTGATAAAACTGTAAAACAAGCTTTATTATAATTCACACTTTATGGAAAAGGAAAGCAGGCTCTTTGACTTTTTCAGTATCACTCAGCCAAAAATGAAAATCAGGTAACTGGCATAAAGAAAAATCACAGGGGGCACCTGGGTGGCTCAGTGGGTTGAGCCTCTGCCTTCGGCTCGGGTCATGATCTCAGGGTCCTGGGATCGAGCCCCATGTCTGGCTCTCTGCTCAGCAGGGAGCCTGCTTCCCCCTTTCTCTCTGTCTGCCTCTCTGCCTATTTGTGATCTCTGTCTGTCAAATAAATAAAATCTTTAAAAAAAAAAAGAAAAAAAATAAAAAAGAAGAAAAATCACAGAACTTAGGATGCCCCAAATGCAAAAATACGTAGGACCGAATACCAAGTATGCCAGCAATAAACCTAGCCACCAAAAGGGGACAAATCCAAAGAATAGATATCTACTTATGTATGCAAAACTTAAAGTACTAGGGTGGTGGCTGCCAGATTAGTCCTCTCTGTACTTCTGTTAAATAAAAGAAAAAGAACTAGAAAATGTAAGACAAAGAACATAGGTCTAGTTTAAAATTGTCTTAGCAGGGGGAAAACAGTGGGAGGAAGGATGGGGGCAGAGAGGGAGGGGAGCAACTCAGAGGCTTTCTTTACAACTTTCCAAGGAGGAAATTATTTTGGTTACTACACTTATTTAAAAATTATGTCAAACTAATGGCAGTTCCCTTCTCTCCATGCTACCCTGGAGCCTGTTTCTCTGTCTCTCTCTTTCCTTGACTGTTTCTTTCTCTGTAATTTCTTCCCTTCTACCTCCCCACTTCTCTAGCCCAGAAATTTCTATAGAGAGATGTCTCTCCTTTTTGTCTCTACTTGTCTCTCATCATTTTCCTATTACCACCCCCTCGCCATTCTTCCTCTCTTTTTCTCCCTAATACTGTATCTCAATCATAATTATTATGCGATGATATATCAAGATCACCAACACCATGACATTTATTTCTAAAAAAAGGAAAACATCACAGTGTTTGGATATTTGAGTTAATTTGATATTTTTGTGTTTGTCTTTCCAGTCTTCAGATATTTTATTACTTTCCAAACATGGCTGCATTACCTGAGAGATTCTGAACAAGTCATATAGGGAGACATCTTTACTTCCCCACTCAGTTTAACAAAAATGTCATATATTGGTTGTTCTGGGTTTGTTAGAAATATCTAAAACTTAGAAATCCTTAGCTGAATAAGTCTTTTGAATTTTATTTAGCTTTTAAATCAGAAACAGGTGTTTTTAAAATTCTTTATCATCTATTAAGATAATCATATTTTTAAAAGATTTAAGCATAGTAACTCATGTAAATAATTGTTTCAGTCTTGAGAAGAAGCCTCCTGGTTAAAAGTTCAGCTTCAATTTAGATTGGTGTATGGATTTTCCTTTCTGGGCGTGATTAGTTTGGATTTAATTTTGGGTTTGCTTTAGCCTTATGGAATGAGTTGAGTAATTTTTTTTTTTTAATTTCTGTTTTATCCAACATTTCTAACATCGAGACTATCTGTTGACATTTTGGTAAAATTGATTTGCAAACTGTCTAAAACTGATATCCACATTAGAGGTAAGTTGTTTTGTTGTATTTTTTTTTCAAATTCTATGATGATTGGTCTATATAAGTATATGAATTCTCATTGCATTTAATAAGTCCTTGTTAATGTATATGGTATCAAAAATATTAATTTAATTGAAATTTAGTGGCATAAATTTGTCTGTACCATTCTCTCATTTTTTTTAATTTAATTTTTTAAAAGATTTTATTTATTTATTTGAGGGAGAGAGAATGAGCACAAGCAGGCAGAGTGGCAGGCAGAGAGAGAGGGAAAAATAGGCTTTCCACTGAGCAGGGAGCTCCATGCAGGCATTGATCCCAGGACCCTGAGACCACGACCTGCCAAAGGCAGATGCCCAGTGACTGAGCCACCCAGGTACCCCTCTTATTTTTTATAATTGCTCTGTATTTGTACTTATTCTTTTTCCTCATTTCCAGTTTGTTGCTGTTTGTTTGCTTGCTTTAGTCTTCTTCCATTTTTCTTTTTTTTTTTTAAGATTTTATTTATTTATTTGACAGAGAGAGATACAGTGAAGAGAGGGAGCACAAGCAGGGGGAGCAGGAAAGGGGGAAGCGGGCTTCCCACTGAGCAAGGAGGCCAAGGCGGGGCTCGATTCCAGGGTCTTGGGATCATAACCAGAGCTGAAGGCAGACTGCTAAGGACTGAGCCACCCAGGTGCCCCTTCTTCCATTTTGCTTTACCATGTTTCCTCATGGGTTGTCCATTTTATTAACCTTATAAAATATGCTTGTTTGTATTAACCAAGTCTATATTTTTCCATTATTTCATATATTTATAATTATTGTTATTTCTATTTTATTTTTTTAAAGATTCTATTTATTTGTCAGAGAGAGAGAGAGCACAAGCAGGGGGATTGGCCAGCTGAGAAGGCAGAGGGAGAAGCAGATCTGCTAAGCAAGGAGCCCGATGTGGGTGGGACTCCATCCCAGGACCCCGGATTATGACCTGAGTCAAAGTCAGGCACTTAATCAGCTGAGTCACCCAGACGTCCCTTTATTTCCTTCTTAAAATTTATTTTGTTTCTTTCTAACTTCTTAAATTGAAATCTTAGTTGTTATATTGTCAGTGTTTCTTGTTTTCTATTACATACATTAAAGGCTGTACATTTCCTCTGAATACCATACTGGATGCTGCCACATTTAAATATATAGTGATCTCATTGCCATTCACTTTAAAATACTTTTTGATTCTCATTTCATTTCTTCTTTAGCCCAAGAAAAATTTGGTAGCAGGTTTCTCACTTTCCATATACATAAAACTGGGAGGAGGGACAGGGAAGAAATACTACTCTTTTGTTGCAAATTTCCAATTTTTCTCATTATGTTCAGGAAAATGGCCTGTGTGTTTTCTGCTTTAGGAAAATTGTTGAGTTTCTTTAATGCCCAATATGTGATCTACTTTATTGAATGGTCTAAATTTACTTGAATACAAATTTATTTCTAGCATTTCAGATACACAATTATATTTACTGTCTATGACCATAAACTGGTTAATTGCTTTATTAAAATCCACTCTGTAATTTCTTTTTGTATTTTCTCTGTTTCAGAGGGAGATGAATTACAAGGATCTCATTACAATAATGGATTTGTCAATTAATTTGTATAACTATCAAAAAACGTTTAATGTATTGCAACAATATTTTTTTAGGCCCACGGAGAATTTGTCATTACTATGTGTCTTGATAAATTAAACCTTTAATGCACACTGAATAATATCTAACATTTACTTAGCTCCCTAAATAGCAGACAATGTTTAAGTACTTTATAACTCTAGTAGGTCAACAGTATTATGTGTCATTATTATTCCAGTCTTATGGCAGAGATACCTGATATAAAGAGTGAATATCCAGGGGCGCCTGGGTGGCTCAGTGGGTTAAACATCTGCCTTCGGCTCAGGTCATGATCTCAGGGTCCTGGAATTGAGCCCCATGTGGGGGACTGGGGAGAGTCCCTGCTCAGCAGGGAGTCTGCTTCTTCCTCTGGCTCTGCAGATCCCCCTACTTGTGTTCTCTTGCTCTTTCTCTGTCAGATAAATAAATAAAGTCTTTAAAAAAAAAAAAGGAGTGAATATCCAGTTATTCTCAGCTAGCAAGCAAAGGAGCCGCCTTAGACCCAAACCCACACAGGTTGGCTCCTGAGCCATGCTCATTAACTCCCATACCATGGGGCTTATCCTCAACACCATGCACAATTTTGTTTTTTCCTTGATTTCCATTTTATTACTATTAGTATTCCGTGTCTTTTATATAGTATTTTCTGGCCTATATTTTCACATTCTTCTGTTTTCACCAACACAGTGCCATGTGTTTTTGGTCCAGCACTTGTTAACATCATATAGCTGAATCTGTAAAACCTTCCTTTAACAAACAGCAAAATTCCCCCCTCCACACATACATACACATTTTAATTATGGCTGTTTATATTTACATTTACATTATTTTCTTATTTATCATATTCTTACTAAATCTTAAATTTATCCCTTTTTTCTCCAAGTTTCTTCACTAATTCTCTATTATTCCTTCACTTATACTAATATTCTTCATGCCTCTATTTTCTTGGGAGTGGTGCCCTCTGTCCCCAATTGTCAAATGGCTAACATTGACATTCTATCATGTGCTTCCCTGAAAAGCCTAAAAGAAAATGAGCTTTTGTTTCTTTCTCTAGAATAAGACAAGAAATTTAAAATGCCTATCCCTACACAGACACTAGGGGAATTTGGTGGAGTTATAACTGTTTTTTTAAAATTGAATATTGTCAATAATTTATATACCATTTAAAATATTACTTTTTTTTTAAAGATTTTATTTCTTTATTTGACAGAGGGAGAGATCACAAGAGGCAGAGAGGCAGGCAGAGAGAGAGGGGGAAGCAGGCTCCATCTTGAGCAGAGAGCCCGATGTGGGGCTCGATCCCAGGACCCTGGGATCATGACCCGAGCCGAAGGCAGAGGCTTTAACCCACTGAGCCACCCAGGCACCCCAAAATATTACTTTCTTCTCACAAGATTTCTTGTATATCAATTTTATTTTTTTGGCTTTGTTTCTATGGTGCTAAACTAAAAATGTCAACAATTTCTGTGGTCTCACCTTTGAACTATGAAGTTCAATTATTTTGCTGACTATATAATTGTTAGATAATATCTTCACATAAAGTTTCGAACTGTCACAAGCTTATGTTACTATATCTCTCTGAAAATTCAATATAAGAATAGAATGTTCAAATATAATAAACAAAATAAAATTTTTTGTCATTTCTTAGGTTACTCCTACTCTTCTGTCTGCCATGTTCTGTTCTGGGATTTCCATTATGTAATACCAGATTTGTTTTATTCATTCTTCAACTCTGTCATATTTAGGGCAGCATTTTCTTATCTTTATTACCATCTTTTTAATTTCAGGGAAAGACTATATGAACAGATCATATAATAACTACATTTCCAAATTGTTGCTCGGTTTCTCCATGGAATTTTGAATTTTTGTCTTTAATCTCCAATTCTGTTGTTCTTTCTTGACTTTGGCTTTAGATCACAAATAATTTTTTTTTTTGTTATAGAGACTTTCCAAATTTTTATTTGTTCATTTCAGTAAGTCTTATTTGTATTCTTCCAATTGATATCCTCTGACTTAGCCTATCTTTTTATATGTTCAGAGGTTTTTTACTGACTTTTATCATTTTGTGTCTCATGTATATGGATATATACAGTGTATATATGATTTACATATATGTATAAAATGTATATATGATTTCTTGGTTATGAAGACTGAGCTCTTTGCCTAGATAGTGTGAGTCTTTGATTCTTTCATTTCCACATCACACATATGTTCTGAAAAAGTGAGATCCTTTGTTGATGACTCAGGATGTGAATTAGAGAATATGCAATGGAGAAGAAGGGGGAAAGAGATCTGAAGTTCTCCACATGTAACGAGGAGGGGCTGTTTTGCATCTCCCGGGAATTAGGATAAGGTTTACGGACATTTTGCTTGTCACACCTGTTGGGAGCTACTAGTATCTAGTGGATAGAGGCCAAGAATGCCCTTAAGCAACTTAAAATCCATTCAACAGTTCTCCACAGCTAAGTTTAACCAGTCTAAGACGTTAGCGGTGTTGAACATGGGAAATTCTGGTTCTAGAAATGCAAAGGAACTCATGGTTTAGGAATATCAAGCAACAAAATGGTCAAAGAAGGTTCAGTAAGAGAGAATAGAGATAAGATCATTATAGAGTAAATACTGGAACTGTTGTGTACAAGAAATTTTAAAGTTCTCCAATAGAGTGAAATATGGTCCTATTTTCAATTCCCCAAGAACATTTAGCAAAAATCTATATCGCTCAACTTATTTTAAATATTGCATTTCTGATCATTGTCTATTTGACTTTTCAGTAAGATGATAAGAATGGGTCCTGAGCAGGTGACACAGAAACTCCCAAGGAGCCCCTGTAACTGTTGTTACATCTAGAATTGTCATCTTACTTAGGCATATCAGGAATTCACCTGTCTGGGTGAAATAGCTGGAGAGAAACACATAGATGATATGGCGAATAAACTAAATTTCCATGTTTCAACACAAAAATGAATGAATTTCTATTTAGAACCAGTAGAGGTGTTATCAGTCAACAAGAGACTTTCCTTCCACGACAATTTTAAGACTTGGGTTTGATTTATTTATGGATGGACCATACCAGAGTCTTCTGCATCTAGCCAGTAGACAGAAGAGTAAAGAAGGAGCATATCCTTTTAAAATACCTAGACCCAATGTTGTGATACCTCACATTTTTTCCACATGTCACTGGTGAGTACCAGTCCCATGATCTAGATACAATGAAAAATGTGGGGAATATAAATCTTGGCTGGGCAGGCACATACCAGCAATAACTCTATATTGCTATATATTAAACAAGGAGCATGCATTTTGTGAAACAGTTGGCTGTCTTTGATACACATCACAAGGAGATTTTTCATGTCTTTGAATTTATTTTTTTATATTAGCTGATAGATGGACATTTAAGTAGGAAATTTCAGTTATTCTCTTATGGACATATTTTGGCCTTGTTAGGAGCAAAGCATGTCAATATTTTTTCTTTATTTAACATGCTTTGTTCCTACCAATAACAGCAGAGTCTAGATGCTGAAAATGATTGTCACCTTTATGAGGCCTGTGTTGTCAAATTCCTCTTTAAGTGGAGGAAGTCTGAGAATTTCTACCTCTAGAGATATAGATATTTTTTTCATTCACTGTGCAAGTATGCAACACATTTATATGAGTATGAGTTGTGAGATTTTTGATCCTGGCCTCAATCTTATCTTGCTTACATTATAATCTGCAGAAAATCAAACATATTTGGAATATATTGATTGTATCTTTCCTTAGTTTCTATGAAAGATAAACTTTTAAAAAATTCTTATACTCATTATTTCAATAACATTTTGGAAGAAAATGGCATAAATGAATGTACTCAAAGTACATACTGATCACTGAAAGCAGTACTTCTTCCAACATCTTTCTTTTATTAGACCCAAATATGAAATCAAAGTGTCAGCCATTATTATGTGTATAAATATAGGGATTCTGAAATAAAACCTGGAAAGATATTTGTTGATTTCCTCAGTTTCTGCTAGAAGTGAAGTGAATTTAGTTATAATATTTATGAAAGAGCACATTCTAGTTGTGAGCATCATTTTTAAGTTGTGAGAAGACCACCAACAGTGGTTTGTGATGAACAAGATATTTAACGTAGTCTTTTTTTTTTTTTTTTTGGTAATTTCTGTTGACGCATTCCATAAGTGTTTTGAATAGAAAGTGTTTGGAAAAAATAAGCAGGTACTTGACACTCTCACAAAGAGGAAATATCTGAAGTAAATAGCTATTGCCTACATTTTAAGACATGCAGAACATTCCTTTGAATTAAAAACACACTACTTAAAGTTCATTAAATCATACAAAAAGAAGTATGAGAAAAGTACTTCAAATTTCCTCACTGAAGACATAGAGAATATTTGCACATATACCAGGCCATGACATCAAACTCATGAGGCACAAAGGACATAGGGCTGGCCATGTCTAGAAGTCCAGCTAAGCACCGTTCTGGTCTTAACAAATATGAGTTAGGTTTAAAGTAAGTAAGAGAAACAAAGAGAAAACAAAATAAAGAGAAACAAAGAGAAACAAAGAAACAAATAGGCATAAGTATAATCTTAGAGAGAAGGTTAGAGGGCAGAGTCTTAGAGATCACAAAATTAGAAAATGGCTTTATCAAGCAGAGTTGATCCATTTTAATAGAGTGAAATTTCCTCTGGGCTATATTCTTTGGCATTTGACTTCTTTGTCCTTGGAGTTAATAACTGCAACCAAACAGAATTGAGGGTAATCCTACTCATGATTGATTAAGGGAAGAAATATATACCAATTTGATTTCACATGAATGAATCTTAATGAGGCCCTAAGATTTACTGACAAGCTTTAGATCTAAATTCTATGCATAGAAAATATGTTTATTTAGCACCTATTATGGTCAAGACTATGAAAAGGAAAGAACAATTTTCAAGCATGTGCAAACTTCCAGAAACTTCCAGACTAGAGCAGAATAGATACAGCATCTATACCAATAACTACACTCTGAGGTAGAAATTAATAACTGTCCTAAGATGTGTGAAGATGAAATGATTTCAGAAACTCACAAAACAGGGATGTTGCTTGCATATGGTGGAAGCATCAAAAGCATCATGAAAAAGGGCATATTTGAAGAGAGTTTAAGACAACAGTAGGATTTGAACATATAGTAATTATATAAGAGAATTTTAGGTAGATTTTTTTTATATGACAATTGGAAAGTATATGGATCTATTTGTATGTGGCAGAAGTGAGGGAGAAACAAGTTTGGGAACTGTACTCGGTGTGTTAGCAGAGACCCTTGGATGTTGGGTTGAAGAGTTGAAGCTCTGTAGTGCCCAAATGACACCTGTTGCTGATCTGAGAAGAGGGAGAAGGATGGCTTGCCTTAGGGAGGTACATTTAGCTGCACCATACTTGTCTTTAGAGGAAGGGAGGAGATCAAGTTGAGAAGGGCTGTTAGTAGGTTATTGCAGAATGATGGTGGTGAATGTCTGACTGCAGTGGCTTCAGTAGAATGGTAAGAAAAATGAGCAGCGCAGATGTAACGGGACACTTGGCAGGAGGGGATCTTCTCTGGGGGTGAACACCAGAGGATGGTCCCACGGATTATTCAAATCTGGATATCTAGGTCAGGAATATTCTTAGTTTGTATAAGGAATATACAAAGAAAATAGAGTTAGGAGTAAGTGTAAATACTAAATAAGCTCTGTGGATAGTAAGCAGTTACTTTGATAGTTTAATATATTAAAAAAATAAATGTGTAACACCACTTTCTAAAGATTAAAGTAATATAGCAATGACCAAAGACATATTTTAGAGGAAAGTGAAGACTGATTGATATAACTTCCAATTCCATCCATTATGTCTTTCAGCATCTGATACTGTTTGAATGAATCATCTCATTGCTATATTTTACCTTTTACTTGATTGAGAAGATTTATCCTTGGGAAGGCCAAAGGACTCTAGTTATGTGAATATTAATGGCTAAGTTGGCTTGTTAAGTTATTTTTGAGAAGTTACCTTTGGCTTTTAATAACCATTAACAGTAAAAACAATGATCATGCACTTTGCAGATACGTAGAGTTTTCCGTGACCTTCTCCTGGGGAATAAGAATAGAACAGACAGAGGGGAAAGGAGCATACCTGATTAGAACTTTGGAGTGCAAAGGAAAACAATCATACTGTCTACATCAGTTTGAGAACCCAAACTCTTCAGACAAAGAATCTTCCAGAGTAGAGAAGTGTTAAATAGACTGGAGGAACTTGAAAGTGGGAGCTAATAGGGGACTGTTCCAAGAAATTATATTTTCTCGTCGAAGTGTTATAGAGATCCTGAAGTGAATTTTCAAAATACAAAAAAACACACATGCACAAATAATCTCTCCACAATTAACATTTCAGTGCACATCTTTCCAATCTTTTCTAAGCACATACACGCTGATATTTAAGTCAGTCATGCATTATAAAGATCTAACTGTTCAATTTACTAATCAAGATCAGTAGCTGTCAAATAGAGGCAATTTTGCCCCCAGAGGATATTTGGCATCATTGGAAATATTTCTGATTGTCATAGTTCAGGGTAGTTTTGCTATTGGCGTCTAGTCAGTAGAGGCCAGGAATGCTGCTGAACATCCTATAATACATAAATTAGCTTCCCACGTCAAGGAAGTGTTGAGCCCCCGATTTCAATAGTGCTGAGATGAAAAACCCTAATCTTGATTCTAGGGATTTGATTGTTTATAAAACAAAACCCTCCCTTTCATGGACATTTCCTCCATTTGTTGTACTGACAAACAAACAAAAACATGAGATGGAAACAAAATAACTCATGAAAGATATTAGGGAGTGATGGTAAGGGGTATCATTTTTTTAGAGTGGTCATGGAAATTTCCCTAAAATAGGTTGTCATCTGAGATATATGTGATGTGAAGGAGCTGAGCATATGGATATCTTGGCAAAGAGTTCACTGGGTAGAGGGTCAGTAGGCACAGCTATCTTGAGAAGGAAATGGGTCTAGTGTATTCAAAAGGAGAGCAAGGAAGCCTGTGTGCCTGTAACACAGTGAGAAGTTGATAGGTAGGAAATGAGGTCAGGAGGCAAATGGTTGCTGATTCTATAGTGCCTTGTAAAACATGACAGAAATTTTGGCCTTTTACTCTGGTTAAGTGAAAGTTACTGGAATATATTAAACAAAAGGGAGACATGATCTGATCTTCATTTTTAAAAGTTACTATCTGACGCGTGAATACAGTAGGAAAGAGATTGTGTAGGTTAGTGAGATTGTCCAGCCAAGAAGTTATTGTGGTTTGGGCCACAGTTGTAATAATGGAGAGAATAAGAGATTATTGGATTCTGGATTTATTTTCAAAAGTAGAGCTAAGGGGTGCTGGGTGGCTCAGTGGGTTAAAGCCTCTGCCTTTAGCTCAGGTCATGATTCTAGAGTCCTGGAATCGGGCTCCCTGCTCAGCAGGGAGCCTGCTTCCTCCTCTCTCTCTGCCTGCCTCTCTGCCTGCTTGTGATCTCTGTCTGTGAAATAAATACATAAAATCTTAAAAAAAAAAAAAAAAGTAGAGCAAAAGCATTCTGTCCTTGGAGACTAAGAAGTCCAAATCAGCAGAGTTCAAGGTTGCCAGGATGGGAGCAAAAATTTTGCAAGTGGGTTACTGAGTACATTAGTGAAAGGAGCCATATCTACTCTATGACCCATTTACTCCTTGGTTCATGTATTCTGGCTATGTAAAGGAAAATGCTACATAATAAATCTGACTCAAATCATATATATTCCATTACAAAAGCCCATCTTTCCAGGGCGTCGTCTCCTGTCTGGAACTAGAACTGAGTCATCGGTAAGCCATTCTACCTGTCAGTAGCCTAGCTATTCCTGGTGGTAGGGAAGGTGTCAGTCCAGTTAATTCTATGGCTATGAACCCAGTGTTGCACTTCCTTTGTTGTAAGATGAGTTCTTGTTAGAAGCGACGTGGTGGGGAAAGTTCTGGAGTCCATGGATGGTGGTGCTGGCAGGATCATGGGGGCAGTGAAGGCAAATCTCTTTCCAGAATGTATGTCTATTCCAGTGAGGTTTCATCTCTACTTCATCGTAATCAAACTGCTAGCAGACAGCTGGTTAGTATGCCCCAGGAAATGGTGCCATATCAGGAGCAGCTGATCCCTGCTGTTCACAGATGAGTCACGTAGAAGTAGTGACTGCCAGGTCATCCTTGGTGAGAAGACCATGTTGTTGAACCCAATGCATGGCTTCTAACCTTGTCACCATGGCCACAAGGTATATATATGTATTATGTCATTTTGTCCACCTGATTTGTAAGAGTCTCTCATGCAGTGGATGCCCTTTGAGGACACAAATATCTTCACAGTTGTACCCATTCTGAGTAGTCCACCCACATACTTCTTTACCAGATTTCACTGGAAACACAGTGGCATTGGGGGCCCTTTGATGGGTATGACCATCAAATCAAAATCAGTAATCTCTGAAAAGTCTGGGTATTTCTTTTTCTCCAGTGTATATTCATTCTAGCAAATGCGCTTTTTGGAAAAAGGCTTGGAGGAAGATTTATTATGGTGGGTACTTTTGGCAATAGTGCAAGTACCTTCCTCACAGACTCAGCCTTCAATAAAGTGTCTGTGAACTGACTTAGGACAGGAAACTGGATGAGAGGCTGGGAATCTCCCTGGTGATTATTTAAGTGAGATCTTTGGCTACCAGACTTAGGGTTTCCTGTTACATTGATCAAACAATACTCCAGTGGGGTGCCCAACTATTATATTACTAGAGACTTCACGATCAAATATCCATTACCAAATAACTCTGCAGGCCAAGGCTTTCTGATTATTGGTATGCCCTGGCTGCCTCTGTCAGTAGATGTGTTCTTTCTGTCTTTGGTTAATTACCACAAAGTGGCTTCTGCTATTCTCAGATTTCATCAACCTCTTTGCAATAAGGAAGCCCAGCTCAATGGTGGGACCTATGATCATACTTGATCTACTGGAAATCCACACTTTGAAGTGACTGCTGGCTACTGAGCACTGCTAGCTACAGTGCATTGCAAGAGCCTGGCCAGAGAAATGAAATGGAACCAGAAATCTCATCTTCCTCATCTAGGGGCCTCTATTGACTAATTAACATTGTATTATTGACTGACAAAGAAGAAATATTTACAAGGTCCAAATCCAATATCGGAAAAGGGGAATTTGAATCTGAGGGTTGGTCCATTGATAACCAGTACAATCTATTTTAAAAGTCCATGCATACAAATCTGGGGGCTTATCTGGAAGCTCCACATCAATGAGGAACCAGAGTCCATCTACCTTTTTGCTCTCCCCTTCACTTGGTTTAAAATGTTTTAAGACAACATCCAAATGCTAAGCAAGGAGCAAAATGGAAGAAGGAAGAGAAGCGTGCCCCCTTCCTTCAAAGCTGTGACTTGGAATTTACACATATCACATCCACATGCACACCAGATGACACAGGGATACACCTAATTACAAGGGAAGCTGGATTAGACCATCTTTAGCTGGGCAGCCCGTGGCTGGCTAAAATTTAGAAGTTCAGTCCCTGTAGGAAAAAGGGAAAATGGATATTGGGCCTCAGTTCATTTACTGCCTTGGTTACATTACATTAAATTTGGAATGGTTATTATATATTCAAATACCTGTCTCATGTACCATTCCTGAACTGAAATGACACAATACCTGTCTCATAATCTAATTTTTCCACTTAAAATATATGATCCTATTTCCATAATGATAAGCTCATCTTACTGCAATCTGAGATTTACTATTGCATCATGATTTATGTTATTAAAAATCCCATAATGTACTTGATCTGTCCCTTATTCCCAGACATTTTTGCTGCTTCCAATTCTCAGTAGTAAAAATAAACTCTGTGTAGATATGACTCTGCACACATGCTTGATTTTTTTAATTTAAAGTACATTCTAAAAAACTGTATTATCCAGTCGTAAGTACATGATTTTTTACAAAACTAATGTGTTGACAAATTACACTTTCAAATGATATAAACAAACTAAAATAGGGTGTGAGAGTGCCCATTTCCTCATACCCTCACCGCACAATTTTCACTTTGTGTTTATGCCTTGTCCATCTGTTTCAGTGATATGCAATTTTTCTTACCTATATCTTCTTAAAGTACTTAATAAAATATATTGTAATTATCTTGATCAGAGATTTAGACATATAAGTATGGTATGTCTCCATTATATTTTTGAATGGAATATGTTTGAATGTTTTGAATGGAATATGTTTGTTATGTAGGAAATAATGATTTTATGTATTCACTTATTTTTTTTCTGGGCAAATTACTCTCCCCTTTATGATTTTGGTTTTCCAGTTATAAACTCATATCATCCAAAAATAATAATCAGACTGTCATCACCGTAATACTTCGAATTTCTTTTTCTGTTCTGTTTCCTCAGCTAAAACTTCTAAAACACTGTTAAATAAAAGTTGTGGTTCCAGTTGTCCTTGTCTGGTTTCCCAATATAATTAGAATGTCCATACTATATCACAACTAAGCATGATAATGCTATCAGCTAAAACTATTATTGTTTCGTAGTCATTGAGAAGCATCTATTACCAGCTTGTCATTATTCTACTGGCCAAATTCTCACGCAGTTTCTCCTAATCAGAGCAGCACTCCAGCTACGATCTGGCTGCATACAGAATAAGGTCTTTATAAAGTTGTGGTGATGGTGGGTGGGTTAGCAAAGCTTACTAGGGAGTGAAGGAATTATAGGTAACACATACCTGGTTATTTGGGCTTTTAAATTTGGAAGCACTGACTTGACACAGGCATACCTAAACTGTTAGAGGCTTTGAGGAAAGGGAAGATCGAATCAAGTCAAAAGAAAGCCAACCAATTGTTTCTTGAACAATTCAAGAAACTTTATTTTCCGTTGCCCTTATATATGTCTTACACATCTTTTCTTGACTCTAATATCTAAGTGAGAGTTTACACATAATAGGCACACAATACACATAGCTGACTGAATGTGGAGATTCTATTTTTAAGAACGTCCTATAGTGTATAGCACAAAATTCATCTGTAACATTTATTAGAATTGAGGCAGAGAGTTGTTCTTAGATTAAGCATGGTCAGAAAAGAAGATTGGGCTTTACTGTCTTCAAAACTAACACAGAATAGAAGAAAACAGTGAAATACTCAAAGAAGACTTAAGGGAACTTTAGATCCTATACATTTCTTTTTCTGTACACAGAGTCAGGCCATATTCCAAATGTGACTTATGACATGGTTGTTTGACCCTTTAATTAATATTTGTGTAATAAGTAAACTTTTTTGAATGCTCTTTTATGCCATTATTTCATGTTTTAACATATTAGAATGTTTTCTCTTCAACAATTTTGGAAGTAAAATTCATAACTATTTATAAATGTCTCTGAAACATGAGCGCTGTTTTCTATTTCAAAGCCGTAAGTGCTCACACATACAACTGAGTGACCTGTCCCACTTCAGGGCTGTAATTCAGATATAATGTCAAAGAAATATATTGTCCACCTTGAAGCTTTCAGCAGTTACCCTGCCTACCAAAGCGAGGCTCCTTTGAGAGAGAGCCTTTTTGAGCGTAGAGTCGAAAAGTTCTACACATCACAAGCATTTTGCTATCCCCACCATCTGTGACTAGAGATAAAGTCCATGCCCTTATCCCCTAATAATCTTCTGACATTGATAACTATAGCTAAAGAGAAATGACTTCACATGCAAGCCACATCTTAATAGAGCTTAAATTAGCTGAACTAAATTTAGACACTTTAACATATACCTGATGGTCAGAGTAAGAGATAATAAGTGGCTTCTGTGGTGCTAGTTGGGTAGATAATCCTTGATGTCTGAACTACACTTGTATAAGTTCCAGATACTATAAAAGTGTAAATGATTTCAACTGTGATCACGGTCCAGACCACAGCATGGGAGCAATCCAGAGGACATTAGCACTGATATAAATATAATATTCAGCAAGAGACCCATTTCTGGCATACTTGTGAACTATTTCTTTTATAGAAATATGTATATAAAATGTATTTGTTCTATTACTACTGGTCTCAAATTAAAATAATGTATAATTATATTTTACTTGAATAGTGAGGTTCAATGTGAATGGTAAAAGAAAGAAATAATAAACCAGGAAAAAATGATTAACAGTATTTGTGGAAGATAGTAAATCACTATTCTTGCTATATAGTATAAATTTTCAAATCAAAAATTGAAAAATGAACTTCCCAAAGAAAAATAATATAAAGCCTCTTTTAGACACAGAAAAAAAGGAAATAGAAGAAATAGAAGACAAGCATTTTTAAAAAAATACCATTTTTCTCAACTCTTATAATAATAGAGTTTTAAAAAATAGCCATTTTCAATGAGCTGAGAACCCTTATACAATATAAATAACTGGAATAACATTATGGAAGGCAATTAAGATACGTATTAATTGAGATACTTTGCATGGTAATTTCATTTCTAAAATTAACAGTGTTATTAGTATCGATTTATATAAAACTAGAGAGATAATAATAGAAGTTTTGAATCATCCTTAAATTGAAAATACTTTCAATGCACAATAATAGGGAGATAACTTATCCATTCACTTGCTAGACATTTGACAATATGTCCAGACATGTATTAAAGATTCTAAGAAGGAATAATTTTTTTAAGTTATTACTTTAAATTGTATGTGCTACATGAGTCATATATGTGTTTATATTTTTCTTTTTTCCTTTAATTTTCATGGATGTTATGTATTAGGTACTACTGTTTCAATTTTACTTATGAGAAAACTGAGATATAAGAATTTAAGTAACTTGACCAGAAGTTTATATCAAGTATATGAAGAATCTGAAATTGAGTCTAAAAGCTCAAGTCCATGTATTTAAGCAACAAACTTTCATAATAATTAACAAAGTTACTACACACTTGCTATATGCCAACACTGTTCTGAGGTCTTCACATATATCATTTCATTTATGGTGAAAGCTCCATAAGGTTGGTACTATTATGTGTTAGTTTCTCAAGTAGGGAAATCATGATGTAGAATGATAAAATAATTCACCCAACTCCTTCATCTAGAAAGTGAAATCCAGGATTAAAAATAGGCAGTCTGATTCTGAAGAATAAACTCTTAACTTTTAAGTACAGGGAAAATGTTTAATTAAAATCCCATTATTGATGTGCCAGGTTGGTTCAGTCAGTGGAGCATGCAACTCTTGATCTTGGGGTTGTGAGTTCGAGCCCCAAAACTCACTGGGTGTAGAGATTACTTAAAAACAAAATCTTTAAAAAACATCTCATTATTGAAAATGATTTAAGACTTTTTTTCAATTATTTCTCATTGATGAATTCTATTAAAGTATGTAATTGATAATATAATATAGCTCTTTTATCACCAAAATACAGATGATCAAATCATTATACAAACTTATAAAGATACAGAAATTTAAAACTTAAATCTAGCAAATACAAAGAAGAAATAGTAAAACAAATCTTTTAGAAGAAAACTTTCTTGGAAAGATGAGTCTTTTCAACTTAAAATTGCTCTTCAAACATCCAGTGAAATGAATTAAAAGACACACTGATGTATATGAAATGTAATTATATTTCTAAATTTCAAAAATAAAGACAAAGATATTTTAATTTATTCAGATAGAAAAAAAGCAGGTGAAATGCAAATGTAAAATGACATACAAATAGAAAATGTGCATTTAATTAAGCCTAACTTTCCCAAATATTAAATGCTGAAAGACAATGGAACATCTTAAAATTTAGTGTAAATTTATACTCAGCTGAACTATAGTTCATATGTGAACTTTACAGGAATGTAATATGAGCTAATTGTTGATTCAAACAGTTGGCCACAAAACATACTACCTTTCCTGGAAAGTAAATTTTTGACAAAGTACTGCACCCAATTAAGAAATTAAAAAACACACATGCACAAGTAGAAAGTGAAAAAGACATTGTATAAAATTAAAAGCTGAGACTAGTGAAAATAATGAACATTTACATATAAAGAATTACTGATAGTGTTTTACTAAACAATGAAATATACAGTGAAATTTTTTAAAGAAAATACATCATCCTGTATAAAATGATAAGTTGGGTCTAAAATCACAGATTAAATAGGTTTGGAGCTCAGGGTTGTTGAAAAAAATTAAAGGTTTACTTAATTTCTTAATCGGAGAGATCTTTTAGAACTTTTATATATTTCATATTAATGGAGACTTGACTTATAATCCGTAGAAGAAAGCAAAATAAATTCATGAAGATAAAAAAGTAGAAATATTTTAAGAGAAAATAGCAAGAACTTATAACACATAGTATGCATGGCACAGAGAAATTAAAAACAAATGAATAGGGAGACACATTACATACATAAACGATAGGAAATGAGGGAGTGAAGATAATATTAGACAAAATGTACTTTAAAAAAGAATACTTAATTAAGAACAAAAAAGTTTTTACACGTCACATATATGTTATATGAATTATATATGATATATAACATGTTTGTCCAATTATATTTATTGTCATATATGTATATTTGTGTATTCATGTATTTATAAATGTAATTTATATTAAATACATAATGTTTATAGACAAGTATTTTTATATAACAAAATATAAAATTCACAAGTTATAAAACTTCTGGATATATATACATGCACACAGAAGAGCATTAAATAAAACAAAACGGCTGCAACACAAAACATCATTGATATACAGTAACATCAGTGGAGGACATGAACATAAGGTGAAGACTTTAATCACCCCATGCAAACACACACACACACAGATTCTGACTAATTGGATAGATATATAATCGACTGATGGAAAGTTTGTTTCAGATAACCAAAAGATTTAATGACATTCACATATAATATATAATTATACTTATCTATATCACAAAAAGTCTACTTATAGCTAACTTTTCCCCTATAAATAATGAATATAATTTGCTTTACATATATCCCTGAAGAAGGTAAACTTTGATAATGTACTAGACACTAAAAGAATTGCAGGATATTCTCAATTTAGAAATTCTATCAACCATATTCTTCAACTTCAATCAGTAGAAGTATACCTTGACTGTGACAAGTATTTATTGAGCATATATTATCTTCAAAGCAATGCAATTACTCAGAAACCAGTAGGCTTTTTGAATAAACAATAATGAAGAGATTCTAACCACTTTGAAGTTAATAAAAAGCCTCCTTGGATCAAAGAATTAATCAAAACTGCAAATTGCATTTCAAAGAAATGACAAGTTATTATCAATGAGGATAACATTTACAAAACTAACAAGATATTGGCAAAGCTGTACTGACAAGAATATCTAATAGGCTTAAAAAAAAATTTAAACAACAAAAAATAAGCAAGTAAGATTAGTGGAATAAATGTAGTAGGAAGTAACTAATAATGATGATAAAGATAAAATCAGCATATACTTTATTCAATAATGCAAAAAAAAAAAGAATTGACAAAATGAAGACCTAATTTTTTTAAATAATATCAGTAAAATAGACAAACTTGGATAAAATCACCATGAAACAGAATGAAGGCAAAATCTCAATACAGTATGTGTGAGAAACAATATTCATATAACAGTGATTTTTAAAATATAATTCTAAAATGCTAATCTGAAAATTACAATGAAACAGAATTTTTTGAAGGAATTTATCATTTTAAAATATTGTTCAAGAACAGGTAGGATAATTTAATAACTAACAATAATAGCTGATAATAATATAAGAAACTGAAATAGTTGTCAAAGAACTAAAGAAAAGTGGTATCTCATGCAAATGTTTCTAAGGCTACGTTTCATGAAAATTCATTTATATTCTAACTGCTCAGTGCATTTAAACAAACATGAAAAAGAACAAACATTCACAAAAAAAAATCATGGACAATGTCAGTTATGCATATGGATTTCAAAATCTTAAATATATTAGTAAACAAAAGAAACTAGATAATCATGTGAGATGTATTCTGGGGATGGAAAGATGGTTGAACATTAAGAAATCTGTTAATAGAGATTCTTCAATAAAATATATTGTATAGGAGAAGAGAGAACTCATCTGTTTTTATAATCTACTTTATCTCCAATGACTGTAACAATGCCTATTTTATACCAATTGCTCAATAAATACTATCTGAATGACTACCAACAATAAACAAAGGAAAAAATAAGTGTATAGTAACACTAGTCAGTATTTTATGCATTGCATACTTTTTACCAGGTACTGTTTTAAGTGTTTAGTCTACTTAACCTTGTTAATTTCCATACCTCCCTGTGAAGTGGGTGCAAAAAATACATGAGCAGAAGGAGGTACAGAACAAGTAAAGTTACAAAATCTCCTAGTGGAGCTGGGATTCAGTGAAGATCGTCTGGCTCTAGAGTCCTAGAAACTACACTGTATGGCTTATACGGTTAACATACCAGAAGGATTTTTGATGGAATTCAATATTCATTACTGATTTTAAAAAATCTTTAAAAACCTATTTGTTTGTATATACTATAAGAAGGATTTTTCTTAAGGAAAAAAAATAAATAGACCAGTATATTAAACCCTTACGCTGACCATGAAACATCAGAAGCATTCTTTTTAAAATTAGGAAATAATACAAAATTAATTGCAACATTATTTAGAACTATGTTGTAGTTTTCAATGTATCAATAATTAAGAAATCAAACATTGTAAAGCAGTCGGGATTGTTGCTGTTTGCAAATAATCTTATTTTGGTTTTTATTTTAATATTTTATTTATAAAATATACAAAACATACAGATAAGAGTATGGTATCATCCATTGCCAAAATAAAATAGATATGAAAATTTTGCCAGTTATTTCTTTGATCTCTTCTCTGTTAAAAAAAAAATTGAATGGAATATTACAAATAAAACTAAAGTTCTACTCCTGAAATACACTGGACACTGCCCCTGTCCCGTTTCCAAGTTTGTAGTACCATCTTGAAACTTCCATGAACATCTCCCACAGCGGCTTTTAGTATTTTCCTATACAAATTAGTATCTTATACTATCTTATACGTAATATAATTTACATGTGTTATAACTTACATAAGAGGATGTGTTGTTTTCTTATATAAAGTCCCTTTCATAGCAATATATTTTTGCGAATTTAGGGGCCTAATTCATTTGTTTTAAATGTTAAAACTGTATTATCCTATGTGAATTCATCACAAATGATTTATGATTCTTTTACAAAGGGACATGGAAATTGAACATTGTTGCATGGGTCTCCTTGTGCACATACTTGAGAATTTCTCTAGAATTTCCACTTGAATGTATAACTAGAGCAGGTTTCATAGAATGTGAGATAAGGCAACGTGGATTGGCTAGGGGGTGGAGGATCCCCTCATAATGCTCGAGGTTCCTCTATTCTAGGGTAAGGTGAGCTAGCTAAGCTGAATTTGCAGGATTCTGATTGGAGTATGCTGTTTCCTTCACGGGTGTTTGTCCTAAACATAGGCTGACTTGGGTTTGAATTTGTGATGAGGGCTGGGCCACTGGGGCAGTGTCCATTTAGGGTGCCCATAGATGAATTAACTGTATTACATATAAATTGTCTTCTTTAATCATTTTTAACAGCTGGTATAATTCACAGACAGCAAAATGTATTCATGTTGAACATAGCATTTAATGATTTTTGACAATCAAGTCCATCATGCCGTAAAATTTCCTGTTATTCCTTTCCACTGCATCTCTCCCTTTTCCTCAACTCCAGGCTTTCTGTCGCTATAGATTAGATTTATATCCAACAATTTTTTGGTCTTTGTAGGTAATTCCTTTTTTCTCTACTTGCCTTTACAATTGTGCTTGGTTCTGCAGGTTCACAGGTATGTATCTAAGTTTGGATATATTTTAAATTATTCTGCTTACAAATTATTCTCTTAAAACTTTCACCATCTTAGAGAATTCTCAGCCATCATCAATTGTATTGTTTTCTTTTCCCCAATTTCTTTATTATCTCTTTCTCTAAACCCTAATATTCACATGTAGTATTTTCTCACTTTATCCCTAAATCCCATGTTTTTTTGCATTTTTATTGCTTTATTCTTTTTAATATCCTCAGCTCTAACTGGAAATTGGTGAGTTCTGTCCCTAGACTTGTCCAACCTATTGTACAACCCATCCACAGAGTTTTAAAATTCATTTATGTATTTAAACTTTTTAGACATTTTGTTTAGCTGTTTTTCAAATCCAGCTATCTCTTTTTTAGCTGTGATTCAGCAATTTGTGTCCCTAATCACTGTTAAAAAAAAAATCCATATTCTGTTTGTGATATTTTTCCCATTATCTGAAATTCAAGCTTTCCATTATTGCTATTATTTCTTATCACTATTAAAGTTTATTGTGTTCATCTGCCTGTGTATTTTGTAATTTCAGATGGTTAGTTCATATTTGCCTTCTATTTCTTTCTTTCTGAATTCCTTTTGCCTTAGGTTGCTAAAGTGTCTTTCCAGAGTGATTTTGATTGGCTTCTGCCAAGAACAAAATGCACAAAACACACAAAATGTTCAACGCCATTATCCATATTAATTTCTCAGGTTGAAAGTTCAGGATCAACCAATAGCATTGTAAGGACCTATTTTACATTTTTATATTTTAGCCAGAGGCTTCCCTGCTCCTCCTCCCCAGGGGACTTACTTAAAAACAAGTCCCAGAAACCAGCCTCAGGTAACAAAGCTTAAATACAAGGGTGGGTCAGGCCAGGTGGAGACATCCAATCAGTGGGGGGGGATGCATACTGTCTCCCTAGTTACCAAGGAGTATGGGCCCGCCCTTTGGACACCTTTTGGGAGCCAATTCTGACCAAGGTGATAGGCTGGTTCAAGTGTCTACTAGGGTAAATTGTAATTCAGTTCGTCACCTCGCATCACTGTGGAGTTTCCTGTGTGTGTTACAATCTCATTGGCCACCTGTGCGTGGCCAGGCCCAACCGCATGGCCTTTGCCCTTAAAAGCTAGTCTGTGAAACAGGGAAGGGTCGCCCTCTCTTGTAAGAGGTGCGGCCCCGAACGTTCCGTTAGATTCTTGATGCTTGGCGTGAAATAAAGCTTTGCTTGACCTTCGCTTTATATCAATCTCGCTCCTTTAATCACGGGCCCATTTTGGGGGCATAACAAGCATATACTGAAAGACTAAACTTTTGTAAATTGTACACTACTGGTTTCAGATCCCCAGGGCAGACTTTTCCATACTCAGCGTTAAGCAAGGAGACACATTTAAGTCATCTCTGATACTTATAATATTTACTAATTTGTTTATAAAAATGAGTGGAGGGGCACCTGGCTCAGTGGGTTAAGTGTCTGCCTTTGACTCAGGTCATGATCTCAGGGTCTTGGGATCAAGCCCAGTTTTGGGCTCTTTGATCATGGGAGAGTCTGCTTCTCCCTCCCCCTCTGCTCCTTCCTTCTGCTTATACTCTCTCTCTCTCTCTTTCTCTCAAATACATAAATAAAATCCTTGAAAAAAAAGTGAATGGAATTTCTGGATCAAAGCGGATGGATTATCATTATTACACATGACAACATCAGCTCTCCTTTTCTCCAATTCTTCCTTCTTCTGAAGATATGCAGATAGAAGCAGGAACTTGAAGTAGGAATTTGGGAACTTTTATAAGACAGCCTGGTACAAGACCCTCCTTCCTTCCAGGAGAGGGAAAGAAAACTTTGTTTTTACTGTCAACAAATCCTTTGTAATGTTAATGATAGCTCCAGATATAATCTCCCTTTGAAATATAAATAAATACTTCTAGGGAGGTAAATCTCTGCTCCAGAGAGATCTAAATCATCTTTTAATTTCCAAGACCTGTCTTTTAATCCAGATTTCAGTTTTCTCTGTTTAGAAACACTTACCATGCAGAAACATCAAAATATTTTCTCAACAGTTACACAGTCTCCAACTGTGGATAAGTGAATTTTTTGAATATTTCCTTTTCTTGAAGGGTGTATGCAGGCTTTGGAATAGTCCCAATCAAGTACCAGGCCTTCTTTCCAAGCCTACAACTCACTCAGTATGAAGGCATCATTTGTTTGACCTGCACTGGTATTAAAACTCAGGCCTTGAGATGCCTGGGTGGCTCAGTTGGTTAAATGGCTGCCTTGGGCTCAGGTCATGATCCCAGTGTCCTGGGATCGAGTCCCGCATCGGGCTCCTTGCTCGGCAGGGAGCCTGCTTCTCGCTCTGCCTCTACCTGCCACTCTGTCTGCCTGTGCTCGCTCTCTCGCTCTCTCTCTGTCAAATAAATAAATAAAATCTTTAAAAAAAAAAAACAAAACTCGGGCATTAAACTGCTGGAGTGAATACTTGGCTAATGTAATTCCACTTTAATGCAATTATAGTAATTCTCAGCTCTTTATTTCTGGCCTCTGCAGAATTTCCTCTGTTTCTCTTCCGTTCTTCAATGCATGGTTTATATATTTATTTATTTTTAAGACTCTCATTCAGTATTTTTAAGTGTTTGTATCTGGAAGATATCCAAGTTGTGTGTGTCGCATTGTCAGAAACAAGCAACTGACGGTTGGATTTTGCCATTGTTGTAACAGGTCACGCAGATGCCTGGATAAAACATAAATTCAACAGAAGTTCTATATGCCAGGGATAATCAGAGAAACAATAGCTATGAAATCTCATTCACAGTCATAGCAAACATACACCCAAGGTTATTCAGTGTTTAAAGAAAAAAATAGGGAAATAGGCATTCCTTACTGGAGAACAAATTTGGCAGTACTATGTAGCAATTTGCTGATGGTCCTTAAATAGTCTGGCAATATTTATACTTTCTGCCTTACTAATTCATACTCCAGAAATGTATTAAAAGAAAGTTACAAAGGATGTGTGCAATGGTGTTTCTAAAAGGATTTTCTTAAAATTTTCTTAAAAATTATAGAGATAAGTAGATGTGATTGATAAAATAGGGAAAAAATTAAGAATGCTCAACAATAGAGTATCAAGTAAAGTATCTTTGGTATGCAGAATTAAACAGCATGCATAATTTAAAATTACATTGCATAAGAATATTAACATGAGAAAAATTCATAATATAACAATTCATGTAAAAGCCAAGTACTGAAGTGTATATAGACTTCAGCATGATTTTTGACAAAATATATGAGAATGCTTAGAAAATTTACTGAAAAGATATACAAAAACTTGAAACAGTATTTCTCTTTGAGTGATGGATTTTTACTAAATATTTTACATGCATAAATATTCTTGTTTCTTTTATTCACTATGAGAGGTAGGTAATTCTTATCATTAAAATATTTATCTTACTAGAGTGCTGGGTGGTTCAGTCAGCTAAGCATCTGACTCTAGATTTCCACTCAGGTCTGGATCTCACATTCCTGAGATGAAGACCCGGTTCTGTGCTCAGTCTGCTTCTCTTCCTCTCCCCTTGTCCCTCCCCTCCCCCACACCTGTCATGTTGTCTCTCTCTCTATCTCTCTCTAATAAATAAATAAATCTTTAAAAAATAAGAAAATAAAATATTTATTTTACTGGTCTAATAATTCCACTTTAAAGAACACAAAAAAACATATTTGTAATAGTGAGTCACCAGCAACTACCTAAACGTCCAGCTTTATCATGATTAAATAAATTATCTCTCCATGTAAAGAAATAATATGCAACCCTTAAAAAACCTTTTTAAAGAATATGTACAGGATTGAGAAAGCAAACAGTATAAGGTTATGTTAAAAAAAAATACACAGTTGAAGATCATAATATAATCTTAATTTGTGTCTATTTTTTTAGATTGAACTTCATGAGTGTTCTTCAAGATATTAAATAATAGCTTGGATTATGAAATATACTCTTTTTCGTATAACTTTTCTATGCTCTGTGAGATGTCATAGGACTCATATCTTAGAAGCAGTGTGCTCTTTCAGTTCTTTAGAAGATACTTTGTCTGCTTGATAGAACACACCCCTCTCAGTCTTTGATATGTAATCACTTAGCCAACTGCATAGCTAGTACTGTGCCATATTGTTGCCACAAGCCACATGTGGCTTTTTAAGTTTAAATTAAATAAAATTAAAATTTATGTTCTTTAGTCTCACTAACCACATTTCACGGGGTCAACAGCCACATGTGACTCATAGTTACCATAACAGCAGTTTGCATAACAGCATATGTGAAGTTTAGAATATTTCTGTCATTACAGGAAGTTTGCTTCCTGTGAATGCTACATAAACTTTTCAAAATAATTCTTCAGTTTCTAAGGAAATACAAAATTAAAGAAAAAACAGCACGTCACACTTAAGAGAACAAAATTGTTTTGTTTTGTTTTTTTACAATACTGGTTATATGCTGACTTAGAGGATTGTAAGGAAAACACAAACTAGCCTACACATTTTAACAAGAAGAGATTTTATACAGGAAATTAGCACATAGATTTTTTTTTTAAGATTTTATTTATTTATTTGACAGACAGATCACAAGTAGGCAGAGGCAGGCAGAGAGAGACGGGGAAGCAGGCTCCCTGCTGAGCAGGAGCCCCATGCGGGGCTCGATCCCAGGACCCTGAGATCATGACCTGAGCTGAAGGCAGAGGCTTAACCCACTGAGCCACCCAGGCGCCCCTAGCACAAACATGTTAAAAGTTCAAATGAACAGTACCCTATTAAACAACAATCGCACTACTGGGAAGTTTACCCAAAGAATATAAAACACTAATTTGAAGGTTGAAGAGGTCTATGCACCTCTATGTTCACTGCAGCATTATTTATAATAGCCAAACTATGGAACAGCCTAAGTACCACCGATAGATGAATGGATAAGGATGAGAGATCATCTACATGCAATGGAATATGATTAAGCCATAAAAAATAATGAAATCTTGCCTTTTGCAACAACAAGGATAGATCTAGAGAGTATAGTGCTAAGCAAAATCAGTCAGAGAAAGACTGGGACCAGAAAAACTAAAAGAACATGGGGGATAACACTGTTACTGTTATCTAAAAGCCAAAGTGATACTAACATGAACTGTAAAATTAAGGGCATGCCTGTTCTCTGCTCATCCTGAACTATCTTTGTGTAATAGAGCTAAAAAGGCATCAGTTGGTAAAAGGTTTGGAATATTATAATTTGCAGATCTCTGTGAGCATCCCAGAGCCAAGTATGAAAGAGAGGATTTGAAGCCAAGATATAATAGGTGAATTGTCTATACATACTTACACACACAAAAAAACCCCTAAAATCATCTCATTTTTAGGTATGGTCCTCTGAAGGGAATAACCATGTTTCAATAAAACACATGTATATGTAAATGTATTGATCTATAGAATATATATAAATATATATACACAAACATATATATACTATATATTAAAGCATATTTCATGTAGTAGCTTTTTTATCATTTCTATTGGTAATGTTCATGATTTTGTATTTAATATTAATGCTAAAACATTAATTATTTATTAGTTATTAATAGCACTACCTATGTGTCAGGTACTTTTCACATGTATTATCTTATTTACCTATAACAAAAATCCTGTAGGGTATTATTTTACCCATTTAATACATGTGAGAACTAAAGATTGGGAACATACCCAAGGATGTACACTCAGGAAGAAGGTTGATAGAAGAATCGAGAAATTAACTTCCATGGCCACCTGGCCATAAAGGAATAATCTGCAGCTGTATGTTCTTGTCACTCTTTTAATATGTGGTATTTTGACTAATCATTGCTTAAGAAGTGAGACAAACAGAAAAATGTAATGATGAAAGTAGTAACCCAATAGTGGGCCTGTAACAAAGACTCATGTAACTGCATACTAACTTTGACTTTTCTGAAAGGCCTTGGAACATTATAGGGCACTCTGTAGTCAGTCTATGAATATTGCATTTAAAGCAGTTTTCCCTGTCATTTTTACTTCCTATAATTTATCCACTTACCTATAATATTAGAATCATCCTCCCATAAACCATCCAGGTAGATCATCATTTTGGAAACCGTTACAGCTGATTTTTAGTATTATTTTTATTCTGGCTAGAGATTATGCACATGTCAACAAGGACAAAGGCAAATCTACTGGAAGATAAAAACAAGTTGCCAAGTACCATACTATTGCACCCAAAACACACATATTTTTAGGACCGTGAGTTTTTGCATAGAACTGAAGTTGAGAATCTGGAAGAGAAAAGAATAGGAAAACAAAAGGGAATTACATTGTATTGCATTGCTATGTACCTGCAGCTGGTATGAATATGTGCTTTCAATTAATCATCAAATAAGCCTTTGAGGAAGACATTATTTTGCATTTGATGGGTAAGAAAACCCAAGGGTCAGAGTGTGGGCTGGGTCCTTCTGGCAAAGCCGGAACTGGGAATTCAAGCCACTTTGACCCATGAGCAGTGTGCTCTCCTCAAAACTAGGTAAGATTCCGGCTCTTCATTTGGTTCAGGGTTCAGCCCCCATTTACTGATGGAACACAATTTTAAGAACCTACTGTATTGCTAGGCACTGTCTAGAGTGCACGTCTAGCACTAGAAATGCTGAAGGCAATAAGACAGTGTCACCACCACCACCAACAAAAAAGCTCTGAGCCAAAAGCCGGGACCAGTCGTGTAATCAGACAGCTGCATCCCCATGAGATCATTACTGCAGAGGATTTTCAAGCCCTGAAGAAGAGATACAGGAAGCCCACCTTTGCTTTATATTTGTGAAAGCTTTCTTAAGGAGGAGGTAGAAATTTAAAGCATAGCAGAGAGTTGCCTGTGAATAAATATGGAAGGCTTCCTGCCTAGGAGGCTCCTCACGGTAGAGGGTAGCGGCAAGTTCTGACCACACTCCTCTGCACCAGGCCCTTTTAAATCATGCAGGAATTCCCACATGGGGATAATGCAAATTTACAGTAATGTATGTATTTGATTTTCAGAATATCATATCTCCCGTGAAGATTTCACAATTACCATTATCCCTAGCAATATCAAAGATTTAAAGAAATATAAAATACAACTTACGTTTCTTCTCTCACTCCTGATCTGATTCAAAACCCTATTAATAAAACCCTGTTTTAAATTAATTAATTAAAATAATTCAAACTATCAATAAAACTGTTTGCCCTGATTTTTTTTCCAACACTCAAAAAATTAAAACCTAGATAAGCCCTCGTATAAAAATATATATAACACCGTTTCCAATTAGATGATAAAGAAGTAAATAGAAAATTTCACAAATGTCTTTTTTTTTTCACATATTTATTCATTTATTTTTACAAATGTCTGTTTTGATGTTATTCCAGGATAAGCTAGTTTATAGCATGGTCAACTATATGTTAGTTAACCTCAAATCTGTTTCCAGATAAGACCTATCTTTTTACAGCCAAATTCACGTGTGAACAAAATCAAATTCCACATCATTTTTCCTTTGGTACTCCAGAACCTGACTTTATGCATCAGGAGTCACTGAAGACAAAAGAATGGAGGAATTCTAGACACCTTCTTTAGTTGCACCCAGTGGGTCACCTTGTCCAATCAATTGTATTCCTTCCTTTATGTTTCCATAACAATTACTATCCTGAGTCCTCATCATTTATTTCATATTTGTTCCCTAATGGGTCAATAAGATAGATTAATCCTACCTATCAGTACCTTACCTCAAATCCTCATCCTTTCCCATCTGAATTTTATAGTCACTCCTTAGCCACCACGTTTTTGTATTTTTTTTTAAGATTTTATTTATTCATTTGACAGACAGAGATCACAAGTAGGCAGAAAGGGAGGCAGGGGGGCGGGAAGCAGGCTCCCTGTAGACACCCCGATGTTGGGGGGGCGGAGGGCTTGATCCCAGGATCCTGAGACCATGACCTGAGCTGAAGGCAGAGGCTTAACCCACTGAGCCACCCAGGTGCCCTTAGCCACCACGTTTAAGACTCCAGCTTGTTACCAATGCAAATCTATTCTTGTGATTTATCTACTAAAACAGTCCTGTATATAGCTTTTATTTATGAAATTAGTTTTATGTGACTTAGCACGACATGCAAAGTTCTCCATAATCTATCCTATTCCTAGTTTTCCCATTACATTTGCCATTTACGAACATCACCCTCCTGCTTTCAAACTCCAGCCCACATTGAAATTTCTGCATTTCTGAATGAGCCCTCCTCTCTCCTCTCGGGTTTCCACTGCTTTTCCTTTGTACCTATTATCACTCTGCTTCTTATTCTCTTCCTATTTCTCAGCTCTTTAGCACTTCAGTTGTTATTTTCAGTGATTTCTTCTCTGGTTAAGCCCTTCTACTTCCCCAGATAAAGTCAGGTATTTCTTGTTCTTTGTGTGAGGTTTCTAGGCTGCTTTGTTTGGGTGAGTCCTGCTTAATTTTTTCCCCAACAGCATTTTAAACAGGGCCACACGAACAACAATGCCTCCTAATTCTCTTTCTTTTTTTAAAATTTCAACTTCTATTTTAGGAACTCTGTCCTATTGCTGATCTCTTATTACTCTGCTTGTCCTCACTTACATCATATCTGCCTTGACGAATAAGACTGTTCAGCTAAAATATAGTTAAAAATAACAAACTCCTATGACCTGTGTGATTTACTGAAGTTGATAGCACAGGGAAAACTATTGTCAGTCCTCCTACCTTTACACAGCTGGTTCCGCTGTTTTTCATTCTAGCTTAGGACCCCCTCAGTTTCCAAGCAAATCTTTACTCAAGTGGCCAACATAAAACACATGCAAGAGAGCTTAAAAATAAGCTCTCCAACCAGATGGGGATTTAGGTTTCCTAGCATGAATGTCAAGCTAATGCATCATTGTTCCCAAGGGTTTCTTTGCTTTATAGTTAAACTTTGGACACTGTGTACCCAGGAAAATCTTTATGCCCATGCTTATTAAACAACACCCATGCACCCAACTGTGTGTCCACAAGTTGTAGGTCTCCTTTTCCTGATTTCAATTTTGATACACCAGGATAAGCCAGATCAGTTAAAAGACAAATTATTGGATATATCAATCTGGTCGGAGTGAGCAGTGCTATTTTACATAAGTAAGATTAATGTCACTTTTCTGATGTCTCATCCGTGGCCAACTTGGCTGATTGCCAGTTTTGATCTACCCCTGTCTCCTACTGACAGCTCTCTCTATACCCACATTTATGTCATCTCCCAGTAACTTCGGGATAATCCAACAAAACTTCAACTCTCCAGTTTTGGAAACTGCTAGATGTTATCAAAGTCAATGGGGATAAAAACCCTAAAGTATCATAAAAATTAACTTTTAGCTTTTTCTTATTAGTTTATTTAGTTTATATTACAAAACTAACTTTTACATATTCGCTTCCTTTAAAAAATCTTTTGGCGTTCCAGATAACTAAGAACTCTAAGTTTAAACACAGTTTAGAAATTACCTCTCTACTTCTTCCTCATAGAGTCTAGTAGAGTTTTGTTTGTAATGAGATAAGATTGGGACAGGTGATCTATAGGCTGTCTATTGTTTTAAAATGTCAAACATGTCTGCTACTAATAATAGTCTACTTAGGATTTCCTTTGTAGTATTTTCCTGTCTCCAGGTTTCTTATAATTTGGAATATAGACAGAAGGCTGAGAGTGAAAACTGAAAGAAGATCATTAATGGTCAGTATCAGCTAACAGTAAGATGATCATGGGCTCAGTTTCTGATTCCAGAAATAGAGGTTGCATGGGCCCCGAAGTTGGATTATTCTAAAGTTAATGGGAGATGCCATGAATTTAGGTATGGCATATATATATATATATATATATATATATATATATATATAATGTTTCATGTTTGCAGTCATGATAATTAGCACTAGATCCAAAATATATATTGAGATTGAACTCTACATGCAGAGAAATCTCTTAAATTTGATCACCCATCATTACCCCCACATCATTTCCCTTCTAAGCCATCAAGTTGACCTTCAGATCTAGGGATATCTCCAGTGGCCCCAGGAGAGTTTGAAATACCACTGAAGACACTAGCCTACCTTTTGGAACAGTATGGGTTGAGCTGTTTTCTTTCCTTTAGAAGACCTGTAGGTATAAACTACCAGCAAAATGCAAACCCTTTGTCCTAATACTAAATACTCCCTTTACCACAGGTTTCTTTTTTTCTTGAACTAGTCTCCAGAAAAAGATTTTTACTTTAACAGTGAACTACAGCATCTAAAGCAGAGCCAGAAAAAATATTTCACATAGTTATTGCTTTCACTACTTGGCTCTCTTGTCAGCGACTCATTTTAAAGTATGGGGATTTTATTAGCCAACTTCCCAGTCTTTCTCTATTTATCAAGCTGTGCTTGGTAAGATGTGGGAGAAGTTGCCAGTTTATAGGATTTCCATGGTGCATTCCATGCCTAATAATTACATTAAATTAAAAAAATAACTATTGGATATCTTAGGAAACATCTGATAAAGTACAAATAGGTTACTTTGATTTTACTGACATGTGATCTTTAATCTCGTTTCTGAGATTACTTATGTAATAACACATATTTTAGATTTTCTAGAGATCTGAAAAATTCATGTCAATTTTTGACTTGGTCATCAAACCAAGGCTATTTGGATTTTTACACTATGTTACATTTTATGGGACACAGAAACATGATCATATCAAAAGGTCACAATTTAATTGTTTCTCAGACCCAATTAAGGCTCAAAGATTGCCTTTCAAAGTGTTATTAGAGCAAAGAATGCAGGAAACAGTATCTTCATTTGCTTATTTTTCCTTTTACTTCCAAGTGGAAACTTGTAACATGCAGGCACACTAATCAATCAACTACTTACTTATTTGGGAGTTATTTCAAAATTATTTCTCAAAATAGTTGATCAAGAGAAAGTGTAATTCATGTTCTTAGTGAGTTCAAAATCTAAACAGAGACAAAAACCAGGTCTTGAAAAATTAATAAATAATAGAAACAAAGAACTAAATTAGGTGAAAGGATGTTGGTGAGCAAGAATTGGAGATCAGAGAAAGATAATATATCAAGAATGTATTCTTGAAAAAGAGAGCTATGGAGCCCAGATGAAAGGAGATCCCATTCAATGGCAGCATAGTAGGTGATTTCTATTCCCAAAGTCAAAAGCCCTTACAACTCCTCAAAACCTTGTGAAATTATTATGTCAATCCAATGCACTGTGCTAGATATTCAGCTGGGAGAGAACTGAACTCTCATTAGTGCTTGAATGTATAACTTTAATAGTTTTAATAATGTAAATCAAACTATTTGTTTTTATAGATTTCTATTACACACATACACATTCAGATTTTAAAAATATATACACTTTTTAAAAATAAAATCTTTTTAAAAAGTAGGAGGGGGGTTTCTAGCTGGATCAGTTGGTGGGTCAGTAGAATAGGCAACTCTTGGTCTTGGGGTTGTGGGTTTAAGCCCCACATTGGGTATAGAGATTACTTAAAAATAAAGTCAGTCTCTCTTTCTCTCTCTCTCTCTCTGTACACACACACACACACACACACACACACACACACTTTCTTCCCCCTTTGTTTTCTGTCATTTGCTATTCAGATTTTATTTCTTTTGTTATTCTCTCAAGTTATTTGATTAGGGAGACCCCAGGAGTAATCTGGTTACAGAGATGTTTTCTTGGCGCATTGATCTTTTTACATACTGGATTTAATCGCTTTATATAGAATATCCTCTCTTCAGCTATAGAAGTACCCAGGAGATCCTATTGTTTTCCTGCAGCCACTCCATCTGCTGAAGGAGGCTTTCTTTATTCTCCTGCTATATCTGTCTTTGAATTCGAACAGAAACTAATTTTAAGAGATTGAAAATATTATGGGTCTTATATTTTCATAATTTAAAAATTAAAGATGAAATATCATTTAGCAAGTAACTCCTAGGAGAAGTGACTAAACAAAATTTCTTCATTTCATTACCCCAATCTACCTGGAACCTGCTTTATTTTATTTTTTTAAAGATTTTATTTATTTATTTGACAGACAGAGTAGGCAAGAGAGGCAGGCAGAGAGAGAGGAGGAAGCAGGCTCTTCGCGGAGCAGAGAGCCCAATGTAGGGCTCGATCCCAGGACCCCGGGATCATGACCTGAGCCGAAACCAGAGGCCTTAACCCACTGAGCCACCCAGGCGCCCCACCTGTTTTATTTTTAAATGGCCTGGGATCTTTGGCTTAATTTGTTGTTTTTTGACATAAACATACTGTCATGTAAGAATTAGTTATGTATTCTTTAGTAGCCATATTTGGAAATGGTTTAGTGTATACTACGTGATTAGTGCCTGATGTTTCCATTACCCTGTCATTTAGTTTTATTTATCCATCAGTCTATGGATAGTACTTATTTAAGCATGTGTACAGAAGTCTGTTTCTGTTCCTGTTGCCCTTGTCTCCTAAGAATCGCCATCATCAATCCATTTGATGCTCATTATCTGCCCTCCTTGTCTATTGTATTTTGATGGTCTTTTTTCCCTTTTTCTCCTTTTCCTCTATCCTCTCCTAGAATGTCCATAATTTGTTCTCCCTGTCCTTGTTTCCATTCTTTTCTTTGCTTATTGCCATTTGCTGCTTCAAAGAAAATGTTTGCATTTGTTAGTTTCAGTTCACTTGAAATCTTTCTTTACTCCACACGGTTCTTTTATATATCTCTTCTCTTTCTGCTTTCTTCTCATTACGTTCTTTAGGTGTTTTATTCCACATCTTACCTTTGGTTTCATAAACTATATTTCGTTGAATTTTATTGTAAGTAGAAACTATGCTATTTTTTTCCTTCACAGATGTTGTAGTATCTGTTTCTTTCGACAAGATATCTCCTAGGCACGGGTCTTGGTTTTACTTTTAGGTTCCAAAGACTTTATTCTTCATTTGAGAAAGAACTCCTATGGCTTGTTTTGTGCTACAAAAGAGTACACTACATTCTCCTTGATTTCTCCAGATGATAGTTGACCTCTCCTTATATATACCAAATCAAAGAGGTGGTTGATAGATCAGTTAAGGATAAGAAAAATAAAATATCTGACCTTCACTTATTCCTTTTTTAATGCTCTCCTCTTCTTTATGCAGATCCAAGTTTCTGACCTATGCCATTTCCTTCTTTTTGGAATAGTTTGTTTTAACATTTCTTACAATGTAGGTCCACTAGTGACGAATTCCCTCATTTTCTTTTTTTCTGAGGAAGTTTTTATTTTTCGTTTCCTTTTTAAGGGTAAATTCACTAGATACAGAATTTTAGATTGTTGGGCTTTTTTCTTTTCAACACTTTCAGTATATCAACCCACTCTCTTCTTGGCTTTGCATAATTTCTATAGAGAACTCTGAAGTAATTCTTATCTATACTCCTTTATAGGTAATTTTTTTCCTCTAAGCATCTTTCAGAGTTTTCTTTGAAAGTTTTGTGAAATTTTCTTTGTCTTTTATTTTCTACAATTTGAATATAATATGTAATATTATAGATCTTTTTTGTTTGTTTGGGTTTTTGTGTGAGTTTTTAGCATTTATACTACTTAGTGTTTTCTGAGCTCCTGGATTTGTAGCTTGGAGTTTTCCTATAGTTCTTGAATAGTCTAGTTTTTCTTTTTTTTTTAAGTCTTTTTCCCCTTTTTTAGTTTTTTGAAGTTTCTGTTGACATAGTCTCAACCTCATTGGTTTTTTTTCAGTTGTGTCCAGTCTATTAGTGAGCCCATCAAAGGCATTCTTTGTTTTTGTAACAGTAGTTTTGATTTCTTGTATTTCCTTTTGATTAACTCGTAGAGTTTCCATCTGTCTGCTTACATTACCCTATCTGTTCTTGCACGTTGTCCATTTTTTCCATTAGAACCCTTAGCATATTAATCATAGTTGCTTTAAATTTGTAGTCTGTTGATTCCAACATTTTTGCCATATCTATGTCAGATTCTGATGCTTGCCCTGTCCCTTCAAACTGAATTTTTTGTCTTTCAATATGCCTTGAAATTTCTTGATGAAAGCTGGACATGATGAACTAAGTAAAAAGATTGAAGATAAATAGGACTTTACTGTGAGATTTTATGTTTATCTGGCTAAGAGTTTGGCTGTGTTTACTGTTGACTTATGTGTCAGAGGCTCAAATTTTCTCTAGTGTCCTTGCTTTTATATCCCCTGTTGTCTTTAGAGTTCCCTAGACTTTGTTGTTAAATAAAGTTATAAGTACAATTCTTTCAGTTGTAATCCCTTCTTTTTTTTTTTTTAAGATTTTATTTATTTATTTGAGAGAGAGACAGTGAGAGAGAACATGAGAGGGGAGAAGGTCAGAGGGAGAAGCGGACTCCCCTTGGAGCTGGGAGCCCGATGTGGGACTCTATCCTGGGACTCCAGGATCATGACCTGAGCCAAAGGCTGTTGCTTAACCAACTGAGCCACCCAGGTGCCCAGTTGTAATTCCTTCTTATTACACAGGAGCCCTATTGATGCAGTGGCAAGAGGAGGGGAGAAAAGCATTATATAGTCCTATAATTCATTTCAATCCCTTAGTGAGCCTGTATCCTTGGCTATGACCTTCACAAGTGCTTGTGTGTCCTCCCCCCTCCTTTAGTCTTGCCAGGAAGGTTAGAGGGGACTGTAAGTGGTATTTTCCTTCCCTCACACAGAATGCTAGTAGGGGTTGGAGGTGGTATTTTTCATCCTCCATATGCAAGACTAGAGCAGGCAGCAGGTGGGTGTTCCTGTTCCTCCAGGATGGTGAGGCTTGGACAAAATCCTAGCCATTCAGACTCTGATGAATTAGTTTCTTTCAAGGGCAGGTTCTTGGTGAGAATAGAATTCTCTGGTTGTATTTCAAATTGGTAATTTTTCCCTTCCCCACATTGGAAGCAGAAAGAGATTTTTTCTTTGATCTTTTACCGTGAGAACTGGGTAGGACTCCCACAGGTAAAACTCATTAAAGTATGGGGGGTCCCCTAGGACTGGGCAGGTTGTCCCTGGAGTTCTAAACTTTCAAAATGTCCACATGCAGTCTCCAGAAGTTTGTACAGTTGAGATATTTGTACCCCAGTACTGGTTCCCATGGAAGTGTCCTCTCTTGTTAATTATGATCCTCTTTATCTGCCTGTCTGTCTCTTCAATTTTTGACATATCAGTTTGACCTCAATTAATCAAATAATCAAACTGACAATCAGTTTGACTTCAAATAAAAACCACCCTGGGACAACCATCTCATTGGACCCATTTTTATTTGTTGGTATACTTTAGCATGTCTTTTGCAATCCTAAGTTCATCTATTTCTGAATCATATTTAATCTCAGCCAGCTTGGTATGGGCTTTGTAGTCCCCCTGTGTCTCGTTGGGCAATATTCCAAATTGCAGTGTATGAGTGGTATTCTTCCAGGATTTCCTCTAATTATTTTTCATACTTCTATACAGTTTTCTTGGTTAGGGATTTGCAAGTTAACCTTCATATTTCTTCAATATCACTACACTAGATCTCATCAAAGCTACTCTGTTTTGATCCACTCAGTTAATCCTTTCTGAGTTTCCATTGTGTAAGTAACCCATACTATCAACACAGACTATATCTATCTATCTATCTATCTATCTATCTATCTATGTACCTTTTTAGGCACATATAGGCACATGTATACACACATATACATATATAGGTAATGCACACCTATGTCTACATATTTCCATGAATTTCAGTTGTGTAATGGAAAGTAGGATTTATGTCAGGGTAAACACCTGTGCTCAAGTTAGCATCTTTTCTAGGTAATGTCAACTTTTTTCCACAGCATTAAGTAGCTGACAGGGAGTTTCCAGAACAGCTTGATAAAAGCAGTCATGCAGAACAAGAACTCCTATTATGGCAGCATTTACTGAAGGGCAGCCTAGTCCCATTGGGTCATGACTTTGGGAAAATCATGGAGTAATGCACATTTTGAGTCATGACACCTCTGCCAAGATATAGGACAAAGGCACCATCAAGAAGATTTACTCATTGAGTCATCTAAGGGCACTCATGCACAGCACAGCATGGCTCACCTACTTGGTAAAAATTGTGATAAATGCTGGCATGGGGGAGAGGTTTTTTAGGTGAGTTGTGTTTTTTTCCACTGGTGGGGAGGAAGTATTGCACAGAGTCAAGTAGATTTAAATAATAACTTTGCATACAAAACAAGAAAAGATTTGCTTGGGATGTGATGATAACCAGTATGTTCAAACCCAAGCATAAAGGAAGAATCACACAGACTCTGGAGGTAAGCCTGCAATTGCATGTATTACCATAATCTCCCAAGAGGCTCAAAACTAACATAACAGGTTGCAAACAGATTCTTGTCATCTGGTGTGAACACAGGCCATAATCATAAATGGTATAACATGTTTTCAAACAGGTTGGAGTAATACTTAACAGACATTCGTTAGCAGCTCAAGTTCCTAAACACTGAAAAAAGAAAATTATGGGCAAAGACTGGCAGTTGAACACTTGAGTCCATGTTATGATATTTGCTGGGCTGCTCTTGAAGGCTTTAGCTGTGCACATTTGGTCGATTACATAAATAGTTACTGCTATTCTGACTATAACCAGATTTGATGTTTATAAGGCTTTATTAAATATTATAGTCATCTGGTCTGGCAGAGCAATAGGTGGTAGCATATGGTTCCAATGCTTCCTGACCCACTGGCATGAAAGAAGGTTAGGTTTTACAATGAGATACATTTTCTCACTAATTATTTGAATCAAGTATTAAGACAGTGAATTTGCTAGAAATAGAAAATGCATTAGTGGCTATCAGACACATGAAAAAATGTTCATCATCACTAGCCATCAGGGAGATTCACATTAAAACCACATTGAGATACCACCTCACACCAGTTAGAATGTCCAAAATTAGCAAGACAGGAAACAACGTGTGTTGGAGAGGATGTGGAGAAAGGGGAACCCTCTTACACTGTTGGTGGGAATGCAAGTTGGTGCAGCCACTTTGGAGAATAGTGTGGAGATTCCTCAAGAAGTTAAAAATAGAGCTTCCCTGTGACCCTCCAATTGCACTACTGGGTATTTACCCCAAAGATACAGATGTGGTGAAAAGAAGGGCCATCTGTACCCCAATGTTTATAGCAGCAATGGCCATGGTCGCCAAACTGTGGAAAGATGCCCTTGAAAAGAAGGGCCAGCTGTACCCCAATGTTTATAGCAGCAATGGCCACGGTCACCAACTATGGAAAGATGCCCTTCAATGGACGAATGGATAAGGAAGATGTGGCCCATATACACAATGGAGTATTATGCCTCCATCAGAAAGGAGGAATACCCAACTTTTGTAGCAACATGGATGGGACTGGAAGAGATTATGCTGAGTGAAATAATGACTTATTTCAGAGAGAGTCAATTATCATATGGTTTCACTTATTTGCGGAGCATAAGAAATAACACGGAGGACATGGGGAGATGGAGAGGAGAAGGGAGTTGAGGGAAATTGGGGGGGAGAAGAACCATGAGAGACTATGGACTCTGAAAAACAACCTGAGGGTTTTGAAGGGGCGGGGGTGGGAGGTTGGGGGAGCCTGGTGGTGGGTATTATGGAGAGCACGCATTGCATGGAGCACTGGGTGTGGTGTAAAACTATGAATAAAAAGAAAAAAAAAAAGAAAATGCATTAGTCTGAGAGAGAAGTTCTAAACTCTACTTCCACCCCTACCTAAGAGACTCTTGTTCCCATTCATAAGAAGTTGCATTATACAACCTGTTAACAAATTTCAGTCTTAATATTTCATCAACAAATTTTGGCAAGCTTTTCATAAAACTAAGGATATTTACTTCTTATCTAGACCAAGGGGAGCAGACTATTCAGCCAGGAATTGATCCAGTATGTACATATTGCTTTGGCTTTTTTCCTCATTGTCTTTCATTCTTTGTCTTTATTTTATTCCACAAGTGACTTGGATGCCTAACTAACATTGAGAACCCTGTCTAGAAGTATCTTCTAAATCCTAAATGGGTTGTGACCAACAAGGCATTAGTATCCACCAGTGGTTCCTAGCCATATGGAACACCACAATAGAAAAAGGGCTAAGCCTACATAGAATCTAAAGCAACCTAAGAGCAAAGATGATGACAAAAAGCAACAGTGGAAGTCCAAGTAGGAAAAGGGGTATAGAAAATTTAAGGTAATTTTAAATGTCCCAAAGTGGTTTCTATTAGAGAAACTGGGATTGGGGTACATTTCAGAGTACTGAAATTAAGTCTTCAAGGTATGATGCAGTCCAGGTGATTAGTCAAGATCATCAATTTATGTATGATAAGGGAAGTCAGTAGAAAGTGCACAAGCCTGGGATAGAGCTGGAAAATCCTAAAACAATAGGACAGGTGCTAATTAGGCGGCTAGTGGACCGGACTCGACATCCCTGGAGGGTAGGTAGCAAGTCTCCATTAGAGTTTCCCCACATTGAAATCACTGTAGTCAGGAAACTGTGGGGGTGAGGAGAAAGAAGTGTTAGATATAGGAAAACATTTTCTAAATTAGTTCTAAAGTGCCAGAGGGAGGACCTTAATTAGGTTTTGGTGTTATAGCCCTAGAGCAAGAAAGTTTCTAAACTCTATTATTTAATACAACAACAATTTATTTCTTTCCAACCTCTCACATCATGAAATCTAGTTAAATATTTTTCAATTATCTCCTTTCATCTAAATCTTCACTTGCTTGCCCTAGTTCAGAGCCTTATTATTTCCAATCTGAATTAGCGTCCCAGCTTTCTCACAGGGTCTGCTCTGTCCACTCTCTCCCTCTTGCAGCCCAGTTCATTCAACATATTCACTAGGGTATTTTTGCAAATGTGAGATACGGCTTAAAACTTTCAGTCACTACCTGTCACTGATAAGACAAATACTCTCTGCAATGTGTGGCTGGTCCCTTATCATCTGCCTGATTCTCAAGACTTTTTTGCCTAGGCCCTCCATAAGTGCTCAATTCCAATCAAGGCACATCCACGTGACTATTTCCTCTTGGTAATCCATGTTGACATGCCAAGTGGAGGCTGAGAAAGATGATCCCCCAAACTGGAATTCGGAATCAAGGCTTCTAGGGATTAAGAGTAAGGATGCCAGATGTAATTGAGTCAGTCTTTTCCTTGTGTCATAGCAGAAGGCCCTCCCCAGTCATCCACAACCCCATTATGGCCAGGGAGACAAGGTGTCCTTCAAGTCCCATGAGGTTGGGTTTTAGTGACTAGTTACAGTACCTCTGTTCAGTCTCCTCTATAGGATAAGAAGAGGGGATATTACCGAGTTCCCCAAGTCTAGTAAGGATGAGCCTACCCGCATTCCAGGACTGATTCCCAAGTTCTCTCCTAAAGAGAAAACTCTTTTTCCAAACTTCCACCTTATAAAAGATTATTTGCATTGAATCAATAGGAAAGGTAGGATTCTCTGAATTACTGAAGAGGTCAATCTCTATTGATACTAACTCATAAAGAGCACACAAAAAATTCTACTCCTTTACAGGAAGAGGCAGTAAGTGTCAGCCATGCTGCCTCAAGACAAAGTAATGGTCTGAGATGCAGAGACATGGAGTTGTGGGGTGGAAAGTTGTGGGAAAATAGGCAAGGAAAAAATTTTATATTAATGCCTACTTTATTTTATGCATATGGTTTTCTTTTTCCTTGTGATCTTATTGAGCAATAGAAATTGACAAATATGTCAAGCAACTTCTTTTTCCCTCAGTGTACTGCTCTATAATATTTGTATTACCATCTATTTGACCCCATTCTGAATCAAAATTTAGAAGTGGGGACAGAATTACAGTTTATTGGTTTTCCAAATTTAGACATCTGAGGAAAACTTATAAAGTGTATCAGAGGGGCGCCTGGGTGGCTCAGTCAGTTAAGCCTCTGACTCTTGATTTTGCCTCAGGTCATGTTCTCAGGGTTCTGGGATTGAGCCCTGCGACAAGGCCCACATCAAGTCCCCCATCAAGGCCCACGTGCATCAAGGCTCCCGTGCATCTTCCATCCCCCCCTTAAGCCTCCCATGGAGTGCCCTCTCCCTATGGAGCCCTCTCCGTCTCCCTCTCCCTCTGCCTCTCCCCCTGCTTGTGCTCCTCCTTCTCTCCCTCTCTCTAAAATAAATAAATAAAATCTTTACAGTGTATCATTTGTACATTGACTTATAACATATTTTATTTCTAAATAGAACTCCCCTCTGATTATATCACCTTTCCTTTCACACTGACTGGGAGACTCTTCAAGTATTATTCATCAGTTTTTTTTTTAGTGGGAAATTAAACTGGCACTCTGGTTGCACACATTATTTCATGTGTTAATCTGGGTATACCCAATCTCTACTGTGACCGTCTTTCAGACTGCCCCTCTGATTTACTTGTATTTTGAATAGTTTTAAGAGAATTTAATAGTTTAATAAAGATGAAAAGTAAATTCACAAGCATTCTTCATTCTAAGAGATACATTGCTTCAGTGCTGTACTCCTTCTATTATTTAGGTACGAAAGTACAAGATTTGTTTTACTTTCCAATGATAATTGTTTATATATGGATCTCCTGCATGGATTCTTAATTTTGGTGCTCAAAAAGATAAGTAGCAAATAGCAAAATGGAAGTAACAAAGCAGATGTCAATTCCATTTTATAGACAAGTAAACTAAGATGTAGATGGGTTTGGAGATTTGCCTGAAGTCACTGTAAATAGCAAAAGCCAGTGAAAATCCAGTCTTTACAAGGCCAAATCTAGACCATCAGACTATGTGGGTGTATTAGTTAAGACTTTTTGCTTGCAAGTTCTTAAGAGGGCTTTTTGGGTAGTCGACATGATTTAGACATTTACTATGAATGAACGGGAGAAGTGTCATGGTCTTTGATGGGAGAACTTACAGAAATTTTACAATTTGAAAGGATCATTCTGGAGGCTTTCATGAGAATAGCCTGTAGACAGTGAAAGATGGAAGCAAGGAGATCTGCTGGACAGATAATGGGAGCTTGGATCAGGGAAGTAAGCAGGAAAGATGGTGAGAAGTGATCTGACTCTGAATGAATTTTAAAAAGTCAAAGGATTTGCTGATAATCATGGAAAATTAGATAAAAGAGAAGCAAACGATAACTCAGTTTTTGTGTGTGAGATGCACAAAGTATGTAGTTACACTAAGTGAAATGGGATAATGAAGGTGGAGAAACTTTGGAAGGAAATATTAGAATTTCAGGCTTAAAAATGTTATGTTAGAAACATTTTTGGGCTTCTTAAGTCAGGATGTTAGGTAGACAGCTCTCTGTGTAAACCTGAAGTTCAAGGGAGAGGTCCAAGTGGAAATATAAGTTTAGGAGTCATATCTGCTTTGTTCTTCTCTCCCTACAAAACTTTCTTTGCTCTTCAGTTCAGAGAGGAAACCATGTACCTTTTCATTTAAGAGGCAGCATAGACAAAGTAAAATTATTTGGTGCCAGTTCCAACTTATTGATGAGAAAACCTGATTAACTCAGCATTATTCAAGAGTCTACACCTTGACCAATTAGCTACAACCAGGAAGAGGGTTTGTGAGGCAGACACATAGACTAGCCCTGTAGGAGTGGAGAGTGGTTCCTGGATGAGTTTAACAGACCACAATACACAACACACAACTAAGAGTGTTGTTTTTTGTTTTGTTTTTGAGAGAGAGAGAGCAAGCAGTGGGGAGGGGCAGAGAGAGAATCTTAAGCAAGAGGGCTCATCTTTGAGATGAAACCAAGAGTCAGAAAGTCAGAAGCTTGAAGGACTGAGCTACCCAGGTGTCCACTAAAAACTTTATTTTTTTTAAGATTTTATTTATTTATTTGACAGATGGAAATCACAAGTAGGCAGAGAAGCAGGCAGAGAGAGAGGAGGAAGCAGGCTCCCCGCTGAGCAGAAAGCCCGATGTGGGGCTCGATCCCAGTACCCTGGGATCATGACCTGAGCCAAAGGCAGAGACTTTACCCACTGAGCCACCCAGGCACCCCTCCACTAAAAACTTTAAATAGGTGAGAGAACTTAATGTATTTCTGAGGTATAAGAAAACTGAATGCACCACCTTTGATGGGATAGAGACAAATATCTGTTATAGGACTGTAATAGAGTACAAACATGTATATTAACCCTTGATTTGAAACAAATCAAGTAATTCAAGAAAAAATGCAGAGAGAAAAATCTAATCAACCATCATTAATACCAGAACAGGCAAAACAGTATCCTGATAGAGAAGATGCTTTGTTATTTTCAAATTTGATGGCTAAACTCAAATTCACATTTATCTGGTGATAATATTGAGACTCATTAATGGCTGCTATATTCCAATTTGATATTTATTTATTTATTTATTTTTAGAGATTTTATTTATTTATTTGACAGGGGGAAAGGGAGAAGCAGTCTCCTCACTGAGCAGGGAGCCCACTGTGGGGTCCAATCCCAGGACCCTAAGATCATCACCTGAGTGGAAGGCAGATGCTTAACCTTTCTGAGACACCCAGTCACCCCCCAATTTGATATTTAAATCCCAAATTTCAGTATTTCACCAGATCACTAAATTTTCACTATATTTTACTTAAAATCAACTTCTGGGATACTTATTATAAAATTTCTTTTTTCTCCTATACACTATACCTCTTTTTTCTTGATTTTATTTATGATTTATGTAAAAGATGCATTTAATATTTATAAAAGATTTAATGATAAATTATGATATATACAGAATTAATGATTAAAATTTCTTCTTTCATTGTGTTAAGGGCCTGAATCCTTACTTATTCCACATTAATGATGGATGACCAAACCTGATTATTATCACTGACAAGAGCCCAAAAGCTATTTTGTAGGGCAACTGATCAGAGGTGGTACCATCATTGATTAATAAAACCACCTGATGGTGTTGGCGGTCATCAAAAATCTTATGGGGATAATAATAATATTTGTGTTAAAGTTACTATAAAAAAGATAGTGTACTTTATTAGAACAAACATTCTACTATCTAGTTAATACTGTCTGTTCCTTTCCAAAGGAAAACATAAAGATTTCTTTTTTTTTCTTAAGATTTATTTGTTTATTTATTTGAGAGAGACAGTCAAGGGAGGAGCAGAAGGGAGGGGGAAAAGGAGAGGCAAAGAGTCTCAAGCAGACTTCACACTGAGTGGAGAGCCAGATGCAGGTCTCCATCTAATGACTGTAAGATCACGACCCGAGCCGACACTGACAGGTGGATGCCCAACCCCTGAGCCACCCAGGCACCCCAGAAAGATTTCTTCATTACATCTCTTCTCATAGTGTGGACCCAATGCACTTGTGCTCAAGTGCACAGATCTTTGATGTGAAAGCTAGTGGGAAATTTGTGTTTTTAACAAGCTCTCCAAAGTAACTCTTACGTGTACTATAGCTTAAAAAACATTTGCTGAGAGTCAATAGCTCTGAATTTATTTATAAATTTGATATAAGAAAAAAAAAAAAAAAGCCAAACAGGGAATCAGATGACAGGTTGTTTCACAACCTTAAATTTTAGTAGGGAAAGAAGGGCACGCATTTTTTGATTGGAGTGGGCGAAAAGCCAAGATCATTAAAATTCTGACTGGCTCCCTGCCTGATTTCTCAGTGACCTGGTCATATTTTAAGCAATTCATCAATCAAGAATAAATATTTAGTGAGAATGTGCAGCATGCTCAAGGTGTGATTTCTTCTGGTCCCTGGACATATGGACATATGTTGTATTTGTGTGATTGATCGTGCACGATACCTCAGTATTTCTCCACTCCATTGGCAGGATATAACCGCTACTATACCCGAATTACCCTCAACAGGCTACTTATGAAGAAAAGAGAAAAAAAAAAACTAACTAAATAAATGAGTTGGGTGTAGATATTAGGCAAATCCAATAGGACCACGTTGACTGAGGTTGAGGTTTCTAATCAGTTCTGGGATGAATACAGACAGCCTGAGCTTTGACAGCATTCTCTGAGGCTTTATCATGTTGACTAAACCATCTATTTAAAAATCTATTGATTTTTAAAAACATTTGCTGTATAGACTAGTTGAAGTTTAAAAAAGCAAAGGATTTGGAATCCAATAATCTGAGCTGCTCTTACATGTCACATGTAAAATGTGGATAATTATGCGTCTCTTAGAGGACTGCTTGGACAATAATGCAAATGCATTATTATATCAAGTGGTGAGAGGATCTTGATGCTGTGAAGGGCTGTACAAATATTATTTAAAACAATTAACTATTCATTTCTGATAGACCCATGACGAGACTAAAGTTTAAATCTTGTCATTTGCACTAAGATTTTGATAACACGCCTTGTAAACACCATAGGAAGTCAGAAATTAGCAGGATTTTTGGCTCAATGTGTCGGGATTTTCTGAGGAGAGGCACAGGGCTAAGATCCAATTAGGGTGGAAAATACCCAGCAAACAACAGGCGAGTATGATGCTAGAAATATCTTGTGGTGTTTCAATACCCTGAACTACAGGATGTCCATGGTCATTAATTATAGGAATTTCATCCATCATTTTTGGTGTATTCTCTTGAATTCTCTATATTTATCTATTTAGTTGCTACTAGGTGCTGTTTTGAGCAATTCACCTGCATTAGCTTATTTAGTCTTCCCAGCATCAATCTGAGAAACACATTATACTGGCCCCATTTTATGAGGAAAGTAAGCTCCATAACAAGAAGACGCTTGCCCATGGTTATACAGAAAGAAAAAGATGAAATCTGAATTTAAAACAAGACCATCTTTACTCCAGAACTCTCACTGTGAAGTGCCTCATTATAATTCCTCCTGGAATTTTTAATTATTTTGAATGATATTAAAAGATGTGTTAATTATGTTCTTTGTTTTCATTTTTGTAAGTTTCATGTATTTTAAAATTTTTTCTATTGAAGTATTTTTAACAATTCTAATTGGATTCCTTACACATTGGGTTCTAAGCTCTAGAATTGGTTCTCAGAAATAACTCATCCTGCCTTTGATATAGAAGAAATGCATGATACATTTTACATGTTATAATGTATTTTTAACCCTTAAAACATTTTTCAATAATATGCCTGCATCTGCTTTCAGAGTTAAAGATGCCAGAGATTAACCTTCCCTGTGAGCCTTAATCCTGTCCCCCAAAGTACCTATATACAGCATAGGAAATATAATCAATGGTATTTTCATATTGATGTATAGTGACAGATGGTAGCTACACTTGTGGTGAGCATAGCATTAACATTTAGAGAAGTTAAATCACTATATTGTAGACCTGAAACTAATGTAATATTGCATGTCAACTACACTCAAATTAAAAATAAATTAGGAAAAGGCTATATAGAAAGGAAAAAAAATGATGAGAAGTTTGATTATCTGTCAAGTCAAGGGAAATCAGTGATAAAAGATGGGGTAAAGGCCAGGCAAAGAACAAGGAAGAAACTAGGGGCTTGTCATAACATTACAGACTCTAAGAATTAGTAGACCAAAGGTATCCCTAATTTCTTGAAATTAAAAATGTTTGCCTAGCCTGAAGTCTCAGCCACTCCCTTGCAGCCAGTGGGTAGGATGGACAGACAGGATCCAGTATACTGGGAGGAAAATGATGTCATTGTCTAAATACATCACAGAATATATTCTAAACATTCTTTTTACAACATGACTATTGATTTGAGTCCTCGTTCTGACATTTACTTGTTGAATGATCTTAAGAAAGAAAGATATTTATTGTCTATACCTAAGTTTCTTCATGAGTAAAAGGGGGATCATGATAATATGTGCTTTTTTAAGTTATTGAGAAGAGCAAATGAGTTAACGCATGCCAAATATATAAATAAAGAGAAAGATGCCTGTCCCATCATAAGCACTCAGTAATTGCTAGGTATTGTTTTTGTTATGTATTTTTATCTATTCTGGTTCAGACCATACTGCGTGGAAAGATAAACCTAACACGACATTTGGCACAAAGAGGGTGCTCAGTAAATATCATTGAATTACAACACATTTAAACTTTCCTCCATGAAATTACTTAACTATTCATAAAGTAGTAAAGTCTCTCTATTATACGACATCCCATGCAGTTAAAAAGAATTCATAATAATCCTATTCTTATTGGGTACTGCTGGAAATATTTCCTTTGTTAAAGTCAAAGCTAACACTGACTATTATATATTTTAAGGAAAATGCCACATCTGATGGTCTTCCAAGATATATGAATCTTTAGATTTCTAATAAAAGAGCTCTGATCAGAAGGAGAGATTTGGCTCTGGACTGCTCTCTTCTAAAGGAATTCTGAGCTACTTGCCTGACAAATTATTAGTAACAGAAGTGCTTGGTTAAGACATGATTTGTTGTCAGTAATAGGACAGTCTTTCAAAGCAGGTCTTGTAGATTTTAAGCCACCAAATTATGCTCAAGAAAAACGTTGTGTTTAATTGCATTCTCCTCACCTTCCCCAAACCCCACTCTCTCTCTCTCATAAATTGTATCCTACATTGCTATACTAGAAGGATTCAAAATAAAATCTCTAAGAACTAAGAGTACAAGCAAGCTTGGTCTCATAATATTCAATCTAATTTTCCAGAAGTTTAGGCAAAAGTGATAAGTTTGGAGTCATCCTTACCTCCTACTACAAACCTTGAGAAATGCACCCAGCGCTTCTCTTTGTTATGTAAATATCACCCCCCTCTACCTGAAAGAGACAGCTTGAGTTTACTTGAATCCAACAGCTCTCCTCTAAGTGATAAGGAACAGTGCAAGGCTTGCATATGCTCAGTCCCATTCATTGGAGCTGTGAACACTGACAGGCTCCCAGCCCCCTCCCTGCCTCTGGCTGCCAGGAGACTCTACTGCCAGTGCCTCTTGCTGTTTCACAAGTCATCCTTCCGCTCCTTCTTCTTCCAGAAAGGCATTGTATTTAATGAAAGAAGCCTGGTCTGGCAGCCAGGGACAAGAAAGTAGAGGGAGAACATAACAGTGTTCCACCTTATTAGAAATAAACTAAAAAGAACAGAAGTGCACTAGTGGTAATGGAAAGCATCCTCTAGCCCAGGACTGAGCTATGCAATTTCCTCTCCTATCAAATTTACAGTCCCTCATGCCAAGGCAAACCCTCATCTATTAAGTTAAAATATTAGATTACATGACTCCTTAAGTCTTTTCTCATTCAAAAATAACACTACTATGGAAATTAAATCAAACATTGGAGTTTTCAGTGAGAAAAGGAGTTTGATATGTCCAGAGCGCTACATGGAATTTACTAGATAGACCAACATGTGAAAAATTTAGTTAAAATAACTTCATTCTATAAAGAATAAAACTATAAAAATAAAAATCCAAAAGGTTAAGTAGGATAGATTCAGGATTTGAACTAAGAGTAGCTAACTCCTTTTCCATAAAACCTCATCAAAATTTCCAATGGAATATTTCCAGACATCATCTAATAGCTTGTGGAAAGGGTAATTTGAGAATTTAAAAAAAAAAAAAGTAAAAAAATAAAAAAAATAATAAATACAAAAGACCTTTCGGAAGTTACAGAAATCAGCTTTTATTGTTTTTGTAATTCATCCTATATTCAAGTCTTAAAACATCCAATCCAGTAAGTGTAAGATTTTGTAGGGCTGGTTTATTTCACTCTATATGGAAATACTTATAAGAGAGGGCATAGAGTGATGCCTGGGTGGCTCAGTCAGTTAAGCTCCTGCCTTCAGCTCAGGTCATGATCTCTGGGTCCTGGGATCAAGCCCCATATAGGGCTTCCGGCTCAATGGGGAATTTGCTTCTCCCTCTGCCCCTCCTCCTACTTGTGCTTGCTCTCTCTCTCTCTCTCTTCTAAATAAATAAATAAATAAAATCTTTAAAAAAAGCGAAGGGGATAGAGTAGATATGTCCACTCCAACAGGTTATAAGTATAATATGCCATTTAGGATAAGGTCTAGATAAATTTTACCACTGGATAATATTTTAAGTAAAATTCAAAAAGTAAATATTTTGAAATAGATTTCCTGCCCTTTTGCCTCCAAATTATTTTAAAAGATTTTATTTATTTATTTGACAGAGAGAGAGACTACAAGGAGGCAAAGAGGCAGGCAGAGACAGAGGGGGGAAGCAGGCTCTCTGCTAAGCAGAGAGCCCAATGCAGGGCTCCATCCCAGGACCCTGAGATCATGACCTGAGCTGAGGGCAGAGGCTTAACCCACTGAGCCACCCAGGCGTCCTTGCCTCCAAATTTTAAGAACTTACTTAAGATAGTTATTCTATATGATTTTATCCCACAGTTAATTCACTTAACATATTAACTCTCAGAGATTTTTCTCTAGTGCTTCAAATTTAGAAAATCTGAAATGACAGTTTCTTACCAAACTTCTATCTTTGGCATTGGGACAGAACTAAAATCCCCAATTTAAATGGAACCACTGGAAATGATAACTGTGTCCTTCGATGAAGGTCAAGAAATCCTTCAAATTTTCCTATGTGTAGGTCATAAAGTCCAGACAAGGAGCCAGGCTTTATAAATTGTACCCAGTTTAGAGCTATAGATCATTAATAGGTAGATTGTTTTATCTTTAGCTGTGTATATTTAAAGAATGAATATGGCGGGACGCCTGGGTGGCTCAGTTGGTTAAGCGGCTGCCTTCGGCTCAGGTCATGATCCCAGTGTCCTGGGATCGAGTCCCACATCGGGTTCCTTGCTCAGCAGGGAGCCTGCTTCTCCCTCTAGCCTCTGCCTGTCACTCTGTCTGCCTGTGCTCACTCTCTCGCTCCCTCTCTGACAAATAAATAAAAATAAAATCTTAAAATAAAAAAGAATGAATATGGCATAAAACATAATTGAAATGAATCTGGTAAAGAGTAATAAGGTGTAAGGTAAGATGGAGATAAGGCCAAATAAATGAATGAATTATCAAATAAAAAGTAATACTCAAACTTATTTTTATTCTCTCAGCATGGGCTAAACCATTTCCTGATAGATGAACTGTATCTGTCAGTTTAGGCTAAATAATGCTGCTATAACGGGTAACACCAAAACCTCAGTGACTCACAACAAAGATGCGTTTCTCTCTGAAGTTATATGTCTATCACGAATTGTCTCTGACTCTGTTTCATGTTGTCTTTCTCCAGGATTCAGGCGTATAGAGGAGCCCTAATTTAGAGTATTACCAATCTCATGTAGAAAATGTAAGTAAGATCTAATACAGAAAGAATTTGTGGAAAATGAGTGTCAATATTTTCTCTTAAAACTCATTAATAATTGATTGGCCAAAGTAAATTATGTGTTCAGGCTTGAGACCAAGAGAGCTGAGATTATACTCCAAAGAGTATACCACTACAAAGAACAATGCTTACAGAGGGGCAACAGGTATGTTGAACCATGATGAAACTCACTACATTGTCCTATATGTGAGAAAAGAGATGACTTAGAATTGACTATATCATGTAGCCCCATACCACCTCCCAATAAAAATTATTATGAAAGTACATACCTCTCCTCAAAAAAAAAAAAAAAAAATTTTGTGGCGCCTGGGTGGCTCAGTGGGTTAAGCCTCTGCCTTCGGCTCAGGTCATGATCCCAGGATCCTGGAATCGAGCCCCACATTGGGCTCTCTGCTCAACAGGGAGCCTGCTTCTCCCTCTCTCTCTTCTCTCTGCCTGCCTCTTGGCCTACTTGTGATCTCTGTCAAATAAATAAAGAAATAAAAAAATCTTTAAAAAAAAATAAAATAAATAAAAAAATAAATAAATAATTGAAAGTGACTGACAACCAAGTGCCAGACTCTTGATTGGTGGTGCTACACTGAAGAGTAAACCAAGGAGACAACCAAGTGTGTGTAGTGTAACAATCTGTCACAGTTTTCCAGAGGCAATATCCTTTTAGTATCAAAAGTGTCCTGAGGTTGTATGTTTAAACATTTTTATAATGAAATGAGAGACTTAAAAAAGTTTCTCAGATTGATGTTCAACTATATTGTAACTCCTAGGGATGTGTGATATCTCTCTCTATATGTTTATGTCTCAGAAATATATGTCCTAAAATCATCAGGAAATAGAAAACCACCTGTTTATTCTGAGATGATGTCCATAACAGTCTGGAGAGGCTCTTTACTCATACATCCATGCTTTAGTAACTTTCTACATTTGGGCAGAAACAACTAAACAAAATTGAGTTGTCACTACTAAACAAAGAAGAAGTAAGAGAGAAGGGGTCTAAGATGGTACTGTAAGTCCAAGTGAATAGAGAAGGAATTCTGTGGAAATTGACATTTTTATGTTCTTCCTCTAGTGTGAGTACAGCACAACTAGGGCTGGTAAAAAAGCAAAAAACAAGACCTTTTCACAAAAGATGAGTAATGTGGCACAATTTCTTTTAAAGCACAATTTGTTGATATTAATTCAAATGCTAAACAATGTACATGTTACTTATTTCAGCAGTTTTTCTTCTAGAAACTCATGCTAAGGAAATAATCATAGCTATAAGCAAAGAAGTATTGAGGCAATTATTTTCTATACCATTTTTAGAACACCTAAACTGCATTAAGCATGGAATTAACCACTTTGGATATATTTTTTATTTAATACTGACAAAAATGGAAGGAAGTCTGAATGATCATACCCATTTCCCAGGAACTAAGATTGTGATCTAAAGATTTTTAAAGAAGCTTATCCCGTAAGTAGAAGTGGAAGAGTAAACATTTGAATCCAGACATGTCAATCTGGATAGGTTAGATGAGCTTCCCATGCTCTTCTCAAAAAATTAGAAACTACCTAAATAAGGAGAAATTAACCACCTATTACTTACATGTAGTTCAAATATTCATTGAAGAGTTAATTGCAGTTATCAAAAAAGAATATTTTTGATGAGGACATTAGCAAAATTGGCACAGTGGGTAGCTCCAGAAGTCCATCCATCCATAGGAACATTGAAAAATCAAGCAAAAACTGTCAGAATCAACTGTGTCAGAACTGTGGAAAATAGTCAAAAGCTTATAGCAATCAAGTCAACACTGAATCAAGAAAAAATACAACTTAAAAATAGTAAAGTGTTGCGGTGTTTTTTCTTGCATTTATACCATCCGCTCCTTGGGGGTAACAGTCTTGAAGATGGCAGCCTACTTTCCAGCATGGAATTCTTGTCTGTGGTTCCACAGTGGGCAGACATGCCTTATTCTCAAAGAATTGTATTTATGTCTTCTAAAGTTTTGGGAAGCTACTTGAAGACTGACACAAAGTGTGTGACTTTATTTTGCCTAACAAAGAACCCCAGAGTGGGAAAGGGGTAGATATTCCACAAAGCCATTGCAATGCAAATGAACAACTAGTGGCCTGTGGCTAAAGATTATAGTTATGGCAAATAATAAAACATCTAAATCCTGGAAGTAAAAGCTGGGGAGAGAGGTTTTATTTTGTTTTTGTTTTGTTTTGTTTTTTTAAGTTCCAAAGTATTCATATATACTAGAGAATTTTAAAAGCATATATACTCTAGAGCAAAGCACGTGCTCATAAAAGACCTGAGAAAACCCTAACCTTTCACTGCAAAACATTGCTGAAAGAAATTAAAGAACACATAAATAAATAGGAACACATTTCATGCTCATGGATTGGAAGATTAATATTGTTTAAATGTTGATACTAGGGGCATCTGGATGGCTCATTCAGTTAAGCAACTTCCTTCAGCTCAGGTCATGATTCCAGGGTCCTGGGATTGAGCCCTGAGAAGGGGTCCCTGCTCAGAGGGAGATCTGTTTCTCCCTCTCCCTCTGTCCCTATTCACCATGTGTGCTCACTCCCTCTTTCTAAAATAAATAAATAAAATCTTTTTAAAAAATAGTTGATACTACACAAAGAGATTTACAGAATCAATGCAATCCATATATAAATCCAATGATCTATTTTTTTTTTTTGCGGAAATAGAAAAACCCATCCTAAAATTTATATGAAACCTCAATGGACCTTGAATAGCCAAAATAATCTTGAAAAGGAATCTTGAAAAGAACAACATTGGAAGACTCAGAATTCCTGATTTCAACACTTACTATAAAGCTATAAAGTAATAAAAAAAAAAAAAAGTGGTACTGGCATAAAGACAAATGTACGGGAAAACAATAGAATAGGAAGCCTAGAAATAAACTCATGCATATATGGTCAAATGGTATATTTAACAAGGACATGAAGACCATTCAATGAGGAAAAGGACAGTCTCTTCAACAAACGGTCATAGGAAAACTGGATATCCACAAGCGAAAGAATGAAGTTGGACCCTCTCCTAATGTCATATATAAAAATTACTTTAAAATGAATCAAAGGTCTAAACCTAAGAAGTAAAACTATACAACTATTGGAAGAAAACTAAGGCAAAAAGCTACATATGGCTGGATTTAGCAATGATTTTTTGATATGGCACCAAAGCACAGGCAACAAAAGGAAAAATAGACAAATTGGGAATTCATGGAAATTTAAAAATTTTGTGCACCAAAAGACAATATCAACAGAATAAAAGGCAAACCCCAGAATGTGAGAAAGTATCTGCAAATTATATATCTGATAAGGGATTAATACCCATAATATAGAGAGAACTCCTAAAACTCAACAATAAAACCACCCAACTAAAAAATGAGCAAAGAAACAAAAGTCCATAAGCACATGAAAAGATGTTCAACATCACTAATCGTTAGGGAAATGTAAATTAAAGGGAAATTCAAATTGAAAGTACAATGAAATATTACCTCCTTCCCATTGTGAAGGCTACTATAAAAAAATAGGTAAAATAAAATAAAATAAAATGGCAAGTGTTGGCAAGCATGTGGAGAAATTAGAATCTTTGATACTGTTGGTAGGAATGTAAAATGATATAGCCACTGTGGAAACCAGTATGACAGTTTCTTCAAAAATTAAAAATAGAGTTAACATATGATCTAGCAATTACATTCTGGGTACATACCCAAAAGAATTAAAAGCAGAGTCTTGCGTAGATATTTGTACACACATGTTCATAGTAGCATTATTCACAGTAGTTAAAAATGTGGAAGCAACTCAAACATCCATTGATGGGTGAATGGATAAGCAAAATGTGGTATATACATAAAATGGAATATTATTCAGCCTGAAAAAGTACGAAAATGATGACATGCTACATCATGGGTGAACCTTGAGGACATTATGCTAAGTGAAATAAGCTAATCACAAAAAAGACAAACACCATATGATTGCTCTTAGAGTACCCATAACCATAGAGACAACTAATGGAATGTTGGTTGAAAGGGGCTATGAGGAGATCATGAGGAGTTATTTTTTAATGGATATAGACTTTCATTTTGATAAGATGAGTGAGCTAGATTGATGGTGGTGATTATTGTACAACATGAATGTGCTTAATACCACTGAACTCTACACTTAAAAGTGGTTAAGGAACCACACAGAAATTTTGGAACTGAAAGCTATAACAACTAAAACGAAAAACTCACAAGGTGGTTTTAATAGCAGATGTGAGCAAACAAAAGAAAGAGTCAGCAAACCTGAAGATAAGTCAGTTGAAAAGATCTAGTCTGAGGAGCAGGAAAAAAATAAAGAAAAATGAACAGAGCCTAAGGAGACCTGTGGAACATAATCAACATATACATAATGGATCCCAGAAAGAGAGGGGAGAGAGAATGGGACAGAGAGAATATCTGAAAAAATAGTGGCTAAAAACTCCCCATATTTTGTAAACCTCACATTAAAGAAGCTCAATAAATTCCAACAAGAATAAACTAAAAAAGATACACACCAAAACATGTCAAAATCAGATTGTCAAAAGCCAAAGACAAAATGAGAATCCTAAAAACAGCAGGAGAGAAGTGACTCATCATATACAGTGGTTCCTCCATCAGATTAACAGAAGAAAGTGAGAAGGCAGTTTTAAATTGTTGAAAGAATAAACTGTCAGCCAAGATTTCCATATCCAGCAAAACTCCCCTTCAAAAAATGAGTATATTAAGTCTTTACAAGATAAGTAAGAATGAAGTTGGATTCCTACTTAATATCATATACAAAATAAAATTCTTCAAAATGAGTCAAATACCTAAATATAGGAGATGAAACTCTTAGAAGAGAACATAGGGGTAAATCTTCATGTCCTTAGATTTGGCAATGGATTCTTAGATTTGACACCAAAGCCTGGGCAACAAAAGAAAGAAATAAATTGGACTTCATCAAAATTAAAAATTTTATGCATCAAATGGCATCATCAAGAAAGTGGATAAACACCCTACAGAATGGGAGGAAATATTTGCAAAGCACATATCTGATAAAGGTCTAGTATCTGGAATACAACAAGAGGCCTTATAACTCAACAACAAAAGAGACGGCTCAAAAAATGGGGGAAAAGACTTAGACACATCTCCAAAGAAGATCTACAATAGCTCGTGGCACATGAAAAAATGTTCAGTATTAGCAATCAATAGGGGACTGCAAATCAAATCACAATGAGATATCATGTCACACTCACTAGGATAACTACAGTTTTTTTTAATTGAAACTAACAAGTATTCAGAGATTGAAACCTTTGTACATTGCTGGTGGGTGTATAAAATAGTGCAGCCACTAACAAAAAAGTTTGGTAGTTCCTCAAAAAGTTAGATATAGAATTACTATATGACCCAGCAATCCTATTCTTAGATATATATCCCTAAAAATAGAATAAGTACTCGAACATTTACTTGCACATAATTATTTGCAGTAACTAAGAAGTAGCAACCCAAATGTTCATTACCTTATTGAACAGATGAAGAAAATGTGATGTATACATACAATGGAATGTTTTCAGCACAGGAAAAAAAAATGAAGTAATGATATGTGTTAATACATGGATGTACTTCAAAAGCATTATGCTGGGGCACCTGGGTGGCTCAATGAGTTAAGCATCTGCCTTCAGCTCAGGCCATGATCTCAGGGTCCTGGGATCAAGCCCCACATTAGGATCTCTGCTCAGCAGGGATACTGCTTCCCCTTCTCTCTCTGCCTGTCTCTGTGCCTACTTGTGATCTCTCTTTCTGCCTGCCTCTTTGCCTATTTGTGATCTCTGTCTGTCAAATAAATAAATAAAATCTTAAAAAAAAAGCATTATGCTAGTTGGGAGAAAAAGAAGTCAGATACAAGAGTAACATACTGTGTAATTACATTATATGAAATATTAAGAATATTCAGAAATATCAAGACAGAAAACAGCTAAGGTTTTTCCAGAGACGAAGGGGTGGGGAATAGGAAGTGACTGCTTGATTGATAGGAGGTTTTTCTTTTGAGTTGATATAAACATTTTGGACCAAGACAGAGGTTGTGGCTGCACAGTATTGTGAATGTATCAAGTGCCACTGAATTGTATGCTCTGAAATGGTTGATTTTTTTTTCAGTTACACATATTTCACTTCAATTTTAGAAACCCATTTTAAATATTTTATGACATTAAAATTGTGAACATGCATATTGTTAACAGAGTATGTATTAGAATGTTGTGCATGTGTGTTTGTGTATCTGTTTCTCAAATAGATTATATATCCTATAAAGGAAAGAGTTTTTTTTTTTTTTTAATATGTTTTGTTCACTACTGTATTGCCAGGACTTCAACCTGGCATTAGCATGCACTCAAAAAACATTTGTTGAATGGATGAATAAGTCTGTGATTAGGTGAAGGCTAGAGAGAGAACAAAATGTCACTTCTCACTATCACTCAGGGAATTGTGGGTGATTTTTATTTTCTTCAGTTTGCTTATTTGCATTTTCTAAGATTTAGTTCTTTTTAATAAAAACTAACAACAGAAGTCCTTAAAAAGGAATGGGATGGTTTTTAAATTAGGTTATCCTCAGAACTGACCCCCTTCCTATTCAGTTTAATTAAACAGACTTATTCTAGGTAAATATTTCTTCAGAGTAGGAAACATACCAGCCACTAAATCCTTGGAGAAAGACATTGAAAATAATTTTCTCAGGACATTATTAAAAATGTTTTAGTGCTCCAAATAAGAAGCCAACATTTCTTTTTAGAAAAATGAAAAAAAAATCCAATGATGAATAGCAAACATTTTTCCAATAAAGAGATCTCTGATATTAAGAAAACAGTAGCGGAATTTGATGACCGTGTCATCATTATGGGTGCAAATTGCTGAAAATATACAACAGGAAAAGGAAGGTCAACCGATATTAACACACAATTTTTCAGAGCCCCAAGCAAGCAGATTAATGTGCTGCTTAATAAAGTGCAAGCTTTTCAGAGGTGGCTGTTTAATGAACAATTATAGCACCCCAGATGTTAGAGAAGGAATTGAAGACAGCATAGTATTTTGGAACTCATAATGAGTCTGGATATAATGAAATCTACTTCAGTAATGAGATGACAATAGACCTAAAACATGGATCCCCGAAGCAGTGATGAGCTAACCTTTAAAAATCATTGTGAAATCTAGTTAAGAGAAAGAGGTGAAAGCTCATATTCTTTAATCTCATTAATTGGAAACTTCCATTGCACACACTAAAAATCAGTTTCATTACCTGAAAACCTCAACTATATAAGAAGAAAAATTATTTTTATCAGGATGTTATTTGAAACTGAACTAGGGAATTTAAATTAAGGGGAAAGAGCCTTAAACATTATGGTCATTGGGGAAAAAAAAACAATAAAGCAACAGTTTGGACTGGTTTCATGTTATCAGAATTGACTTTTCAACTTTAGTTGGAGACTGTCATATTTCTAAGAGAATTCATTAATGATGTATTTGGAATTCCAATAAAAATTTGAAGTGAGAAGATAAAGGAACTCCCTGTCCATGATGAAAATCAGAGCCAATGTGCTTAATATGACATCATCTTGCCACATCTACACTAAAATGACCAATTACAATAGGAAAATCCAACGTATGATCCAGAGTTTTTAATTGTAAGCAATAGAAAAAAAAACTGGAATTTAATGAAAGGATATTAAATCACTCACAGAATGACCACCCATCCTTGAGATCACACTTGAGAAACAATTGGACCAAGGGCAACTATACAATATGAGGTCTATCCACTGCCATTACTGTGGAATGCTGGATGTTCTAGTTTGCCCCATTGATGCTCATGTACAGAATATAGGATACCACCATGTGTACTACTACATCTGGAAAACTGATATTACTGCCAACACCACCGTCACCAAAAAATGGAGTCTATTTCCATTTCTATGAATTGTAAACTCCCATTTCAAGGTCAGGGTGTATGGGCTTAAAGGTTAGGGCTTACATCCTTTATCTGCCCTTTTGCTGCAAGGGAGGCTGACTTCTCAGGTTCTATAGGAAACAGAGGATCCTGGTTCCTATCAAGACAAACACAGAGGAAGTTCCTAAACATGTGATGATATTCCAATAATGGACTGGTAAAAATGATTAATATTACCTACAATCTCAAAATTTGATTGTTCAATATTAATATATGTTTCTTGCACTTCAAAACGATGGTCTTGCCTACCATAATGCGACTATCATGTATTGCAAGCAAAACAGCTCACCTCATAACCTTGAAAGAGACATCCAAAAGCATGTTACATACCATGTCACATGATCTACCAAGAGTAGTGTTTCCTTACTTCTGCCTGCATACCGTCTGCATATAGGCAAACTACTAAGTCATAAAAATAGCCAAACCCATTATATTGAACAATGGGTAAAATGAGGGAAACTGAAATATTTTCTGTCTCTCAACACAGACACACACAGATATATACACACCTTCACACATCCATGCACATACATGGAAAGCAAGAAAACACATACATATGGTACACAAATTCTGTGACTTAATTCTGAAACTAGCTATGAAATGGATGTACTATTTCTCCTCTCTAGTAACAGCTGAAGGTTACTTTTATTCTCACCCAGCACCTCAAATGGTCAGCAATCTGCCTACAGTGGGATGGCTCATAGCTCAGTTCTAACAGATCTGAACCTGAGTTCTAACAGGTTCTCTGTTCAGGGTTGCAGTAGTCTTATGTTACTTGTTACTCATGAACCTAGCAGTAAACACATGGACCTTAGGGAATCCCAAGGGTATCTTTTCACTCCCCTTTGACCCCAGCATAGGGGCATTAACAGGAATTCAAGTATCCCTTGATATTTAAGATCTATTACCTGCACAACATCATAACACTTTTTTTAAGGTTTATTTATTTATTTATTTTAAGATTTTATTTATTTATTTGACAGACAGAGACCACAAGTAGGCAAGAGAAGCAGGCAGGGAGAGAGAGAAGGAAGCGGGCTCCCCATGGAGCAGAGAGCCCAATGTGGGGCTCGATCCCAGGACCCTGGGATCATGACGAGCCGAAAGCAGAGGCTTTAACCCACTGAGCCACCCAGGCGCCCCTTTTAAGGTATATTTAATAACTGACATGAAAAGAACAAAGTGACCTGGTAATAGTCTTACTTAGCTTTTAATTCAGGGGAAAAATTGTGTGTCCTTCATAGAAATATTTCTCCAGCAAACAGTAAAATCTCTAAATAGAGCTCAGAATAGAAGCAAATATTTTACCAGTAGACCTTGAGGGTTAATCATGAAATGCTCTTCCCTATAGGTATTAGCCTTCCCCAGAAAGTCCCTCCCACATACAGTAGATTTCAGGCTGGTAAAAACATTTTGACTTTTCCTTTTATCTCAGATAAAAATGATATATGCATGCACCACAGGAACCCACATAACTGCTAATACTAGAGAAATGCAAAATGAGGGTTGAGAACCCACATGTTCAAAACGCATAGTCCTGGGTTAATTTTAGCCAAGTCAGTACTGGTAATGTGTTCTTGGGAGAGTTACTTAATATCTTATGTTTCAGATTTCCCATCCGTAAAATGGGGAGAACACCAACTACACAGGGATATTGATTTTTTTCTTACCATAAGATAATAAACAGTTGAAGTGCTTAGTGCATTGCCTACTAATGTGGGTGTTTGATTCACAGAAGCAGGGGCATATTTAAAGTATTTTTTAATCAGTACATCAGACCCACCGGTTGTTCAGAACAGATTCAGACTTCGAGGCTAGAGCAAGACCTTGGGGGCCTACCGTTGGCCCTTATGAAGGTGGATATTGAAGAAGGTCAGCAGAGGGGCTGGGCATCTGGAGCCAGGCTGGGTGCTCCAGGGAAGCTCCCTGGTAGCAGACCATGTGGGAACATTTCCCCATATTACTACTGGCACAGCGGGTGTGAGGGCCGGTCCCAGAAACCAGTAATAGTCATGGAGCTGGTGAAGGCAATGGTGCTAGTTATGATGAAACATTCCCTTAGTAAGCGTAAGCACTCAGGTCATGATCCTGGGGTCCTGAGATCCAGTCCTGTGTCAGGCTCCCTGGTCAGTGGGGAGCCTACTTTTCCCTCTCCCTCCTCCCTCCCTCTGCTCATGATCTCTCTCTCTCTCTCTCATAAATAAAATCTTAAAAAAAGAGAGAGAGAGATAAATTATCCAACACATAAAAAAACTCAGACTATGAGAAGTAAAGGAAAAAAAAATAATAAAATAAAATCCATAATGGGAGTAGAGTAAAAAAGAGGAAAGTCATAAATTGAATGCAAATGATGTTCTTGAAATTTCCAAACACTACAGTTGTTCAGTAGCTTTTAACAGCATAAAAATGTGACTCATTATTCTTAGAAATAAGAACACTCCATAATGTTTAGGTTTTTCTTTATGAAACAATTAATTTTTAAAGGAAATTTAATTTTGTTTGTCAGGATTTTCTTCTAGCCAAATAGAAAACTCTTATCGAGAGTTAATTATATTTAATTTCCTAGAATTTGTGGGGAAAAAAAGAGGGAAAAAAATCAGCTTCTGAGACATGTATTTTGCTGCACAAAAGAAAACAGCACTCATAAGCGACTTTCAGTTTTACTTTTTCTGCCTCTATATTTTAAAACAGTATCTATAATTAAAGATATAATCTCCTTTTGAGAAATGATATTATTTCAAGTCACATTTATTGAGCAGCTACCATTTACTAGGTAGGCAACAGAATACTGTCATTGATAGAGCATGATCTTTGTGAGAGAAACCAATATTTAATGTCAGTGCTGCCCTACACAATAGACAAAGTTCCAGGCTAGCTATGTGAGCTCTTGTCAATTTCCTCCTCTTCTTGTGCTCCAGAAAGACAAGTTTCTTTTCCAGTCCCTAGAGGAGGCCAAGCTTAGATCTACCTTTGGTTCTTTGCATTTGCTCTGTCCTCTCTCGGGGGTACTCTTAGCATAACAGTCTTCCATTTCAATATTTCTTTAAAGGCCCCCTTTTCAGAGAGACCTCATATGACAATCTTAGCCGAAGTAGCAATACCCCAGTGATCACTCTAACCTCATTGCCCTGTTTTATTATTTTTGAGATACTTATTATCTGAAATAGGTATGTGTTTATATACTTACAATCTACTCTCCAAATATAAACTCAACTAACCAATATTCTGGTGTGGTCACCATGGTATTTTTAGTAATAGAGACAATTCGTAGCATATAGAAATGACCCCAAGTAATAGTATAAAATAAAATAAAATCACTTGATTTTCAAAAAGTAGGAACACAAAGCAAACCTGAATCACCTGATTTTCAGATATACAGATTTTGGAATTGCTAGAACTTTACACTACATTTGAAAAACGCTGTCATACACCCTATACTAGAGGGAATAAACATAAAGCTATTTGGGGATGGTATATAACCTATTCCATGTGGGTTCTTTGGCTATACTACTATATCTTAGTAATAGATGAGGTTGCAGGTTGTATTAAAACAATTAAATTTAAGGCTGAAATAATGTGTCTTAAAATTTCCAACATTTTGGAGACCTGTTCTTAAGGCCTTGAACTAATTTGCACTCATCTATTAAATACGGTGCCTCTCATCCAGGCCCACGCTGTGAGGTTGTGCTAATAATGGTTTATCTAATTTTTAAATCCAATGTTCAAAGGGGAAGCAGAATTTTTTCTCTGGCTCCTTGTGGAGAGATAAAATGGCTCTAGGAATGAAAGAACAATAGATCAAATATTAAACCACACATCTAAAGCCAGAGGAAAAGAGCAGAAAGGGAGATGGCCAGATACCAACTTTTAAGGGAAAAGCTGTTCATATTGGAAAAAGATAAAAGAAAAAGAAGGAGGAGAAAGGATCTTAATGTATAAACTTTCCCACAGCTCAGTAAACATTTCCTCATTGCAATATTTACCAGGCATATCATTGTCATCTAATTGCTGACAGATAATTTTAAAAGATCGTGTACCCAATAACAACAGATATTTACATAACAGATACCTGATAGAAAATAAATATGCCAAGTACAATTACAAGAAATGTATAAGAAATGTAAAACACATAAGAAAAAGCATAATAAATATAATATATATTTGTATATAATGATAATATATAATAAATATAATATATATAATGACAATACTTCATTGATTTTAATAAATAAGGATATTGTATGAACTTAGTATTGAATAGAAAGATTGAATAATACAATATGAAAGTAATTCCTAAATTAGTTTTATTTAATTCAAGTTTAATTCAAGTCAAAGGCTCACTTATGCATCTTTTAGAAATTTAAATTTATAAATATAAATATAAATTAAATTGTTCTAAGACTCCTCCATATTCAATTTAAAAATATGGTAATTCTCTCTCAAATAATTTTGTGTAATTTATTCATTCCAGGGAAAAATATTTAGGTTTGAATTTGAAAAAAAAATGGAAAGGAAATGTAAAGCTTACATGGAGGCTAATATTAAAGAATATAAAGTTATATCTACACTCACGATAATTTAAGTAATATGATACTCACCACTGATTGGACAAACAGGTAAGTATATCAAACAGAAACCCTAGAAATAAACCCGAGTATGTAAGTATTTAGTTTATACATGGGGTGGTGTTTTAGGTTAGCTTTAAATATTCAAGTTTGTCCATAACTGGTGTCAAAATAATTGGCTAAGTCTATGGAAGGGGAAAGCACCTTTTACCTTAGTTTATGCATCAAAATAAATTTCAAAATAATCAACAACTTAATAGTAAAACATGAAACCAAAAATAGACCCACCTCCAAACCTGCTTTTCTCAAACAATTATATTCTGGAAATATAGGTATATATCATCATATTAAATAACTGCATATTAGTCCATTACTTATGCTAAAATTCAGTTACTTCATCTCTTTTTTTCTTCCATCATTGATAGATGAATATGTGTAGTTATTTGTTAACATTTCTTCTCCCTTGCAACACAGTGTGTGGCCCGACAATGGAGATGTTCTCCACCATTTTTCAGTCTGTAGTCCCAGGGCCCAGGATGGGATCCAGCTAATGTTAGGTTCTCTAAAAGTGGTTATGGGTAAAAGAGTTGTACTAGATCCTTAAGGACAGCTAATTTTGAAAACAAAATATATATGGTCTATGGGAGCCAACTGCAGGATTTGAAACCCAGATTTATTAAGAATTTGAGTGGTAAAGATAATGGGTGATACAGAAATTATGGGACCTGATTATCATTAAACCATGTGACCATGAACCTGACATCATTTTATCTTGATGAAACTAAGGACCCAAGGAAGTTTTGTGAATCAATTTTTATCTATTATTAATAAGAGAAATAACATATTGGTTCTTCAACTGGGGTCAACCAAGTAGGTAAGGCAGCTTATACATAAGTACTCCACTGTTTCTACAAAATAATATCCTGCTTTGAGTTCCCCAGAATGGACCTAAGTAAGAAGCAGCTCACACTGGAGTCACTCACTGACGCATTAACATTTCTCTACAGAAATTTCAAGGTAGTCAAACATTAATGTACAAAGTTTGCCGAACAGAGTTACTGATAATAGAAAAATGATGGATAGAGCCTACATGAACAGCAATAAAGGAATGGTTAAATCAAGTCTGTGATTAGCCATGTCTAATTATGAGAAGGTGAGGAAATAGTGACCAGTGAGCCATCTCTAGGCAGGCTCTATTCAAATGACCTGTGGTGTAGAGATTTTGTTTTTCAATCTCCAACCTATTTCAGACGGACATTTTACAAAACAGAATAAAAAATTTTCAGCGGTATCAAATTGCTGTAAATTTTCTAAGCACTTCCCCTGATTCTCTGCACTTATCTGTCTGTGGACCAATTGAAAACTGTTCAGAAGCTGGCATCAGCCCACGAACCATACTTTGTGCAGCAGAGTTTTACACAACTTTGGTAAACATGCTCATTAATTCAAAATTGAATTTTTAAAAAAAAAATTTGAATCCCAAATATGCCAAATATATAAATGGGCTTACTTAGAGTGTTTTCCACTTGGATATTATTCATTTCAAAGTAAAATGTCCATGTGTAATACTGACTACACTTCAGAATATGGGAATTATTTGTCACCAACTGGTTCTGGGCCACAAATATCTAGGCTGGGGACTCTTGTTATTCTAGCTTTTGTACAGCAAACACTAAGCTGATATTTAGATTATTTTATAATATACCAACTCCTCTACCATAAACAAGATATCTTGATTTTTACCTTTATCTGTCTATTTTCCCTCTATATATAAAACTATCATTCAAGTCTGTTCTTAGGAAAATATTAGCTAAAGTCCATTAACATCAGGAAACAAATAACTAATATAATCCTGGCCAAGAATCCTTTCCAAAGAGCTAATTAACTTCAAGTATTTGAAGCCAACAGGATTGCCCACCCTCACCCCTAGAGAGGGCAAATAGGCCTTATTTCCCTGTAATACACTCACAGGCTCTGTTAATAGTTAAAGTCTGGCATTCAAAACCCAGAGGTTGAGCTTTTAGTGCTGTTAGATTATCCCAGGGCAGCATCAATTTCTGGCAGTGATAATGCATGCAATGGCTTTCCGGCAGGACACGGCCACAGGGTTCCTGGCAAAGCCACTGAGCAAGGTTTTTGTAAGCAGATCCATATCATTTTTGACAGGACTAACATATGGCTTCAAGTTTTTGGCCAAAGCCTCCTTCGTGGCTCCTATCAGAAGGGACCCTACATGCTCTCTGGCAACACTGCCATGCGATGTAAAGGATTTAATTCCTGGAAGTATATTGCCATGATGATTTGCTACAGAACAAATTTCAAAGTTGGTTTCCTGCCAACACAAAATTCCATAGGTCATGTCAAGGCCAACACCACAGTGGGTTTTCAGCAAGAAGATATTGAGCTGATCTTTTAATAGCCCTCATACTCACACTTTGCCATATTCTTAAGTGTTTCCATGTACATTGAGCGTAAATGAAATATTTTCTACATGAAAGCATATTGCGATCACGTAATGTGTTTTGTGCGTGTATGTATATGAGCATTCTCCAGCATCTCTCACTTGTCCGTCTCATGGAGTGAATTGCAGTTATTTCAAAATTTCACTCTAATTTACAAAAGCCAATGCATGTTCCTGCTAACAGGGAGGAAGGAAAGAACAATAACGTCCCACAGTGCAAAATATAATTCAATTCATCTTTTCATTCTGACCACAGACTAATTCAGCAGCTTAACTGGCTGCAAATTTCTGAAGGCAAGGAGCCCTGGCCTTTGAAAGGTGATTAAAGTTCAAGATATAAGACAGGAAGTAGCAATATATCCTTCACTGGGATGATGCATTATTATATTTTCCTAAAATAGCATGATGTACAGTGCGTGTATTTAAAATGCTCTTCTAATCCTGCTCTTGTGACTCTGAAATTGACAATGTCATTTCACATTTTCTGAATACTTCCCTCACAACTGAGTTCACTGTGCTCAGGGTTAAAATCAGTAAGTATGGATTTCTCAAAGAAAACAGCTTTCTCAAAGAAAAGGTTATAGAATCACTACATTTTATTTGATTTATATAAAATAGTAAACACACTGACAAGAGAAAAGCGAGCCTTCCTCAGCTCAAAATAAAACAAAATGCTTTTTAAAAGTGGTTATTATTCAACAAAAGCAAACAACTTTTTCTAGGTCGCTTCCTTTCTGTTTCATGTTGCCTCTGGGGTCTTATGATAACAATTAAGTCGGTGTATCTCTTAAAATTGGTTTATTTTCATCCCTAGAAAAACTCTGTCCCCCAATGGAAGCTTATTCACACTTGAGTAACCCTTGAAATACAAGCAGATGAACTCTAATGTGTAAACCGATGTGGGGAAAAATGTCTAGGTGAAGCACAAACGTACAAGACTTATTGGCAAGTGTAGATTGAATATGCGAGACTTGTTTTTCCATTGTTCATTTTGGTATGCTTAAGAGATAGAAAACAAAGTAAAAGTTAGAAAAAATCAGGAAGGGCATTTTCTGAGTGCCCTTTGGGACTAGAGCACAGTATTGATGGAGACACTGTAGTTGTAATTCCAAATCAGCTCTTACCTTGTCCCTTCACCAGAGCCTGAACAAGAGCCCTGAAGCTGACTTCTATCCTCTCTCTCTCTCAGCTGCAAAGGCATCCTCAAGTAGGTGGAACTCTGGTTGTTCTTTCATAATCACTCTAATACTTTTAGAATTGTCTTATGCAGAGAGTAAGGCATGATCGTCACAGATGTTCAATATTTCATTCATTTACTTGTTCAATCAGTAAATAGTAATTGAGTAGAAAATATACTTAGATTTACTCTTTGGATGTGGAGTGTCCTTATGGGGTTCAGAACTCTGAACCTCATCCTTGGACCATAATAAGGGAAGCCTTGTCAATTATAATTAATTTTTGCCTTGCCAAAAGAAATAGGGCAAAGGAGAGGGATGGAGAGAAAAGACTTATAGTGCCATGAAGTTAAAAGCTCAAAATTTTCCAGTGAACCATAGTTGAATTTGGAAAACAGCATGTCATACTACTCTACTAAGTACAAGTATAATATAATTTAGTGTAAAGAATATATAACAATGTGGCACCAGGAAAAATAATAACTTATAAATACGACAAGCAACACTTTGTTTCACAATGTTGTGTTAACGCAGGACCATTTCACACTAAATCACTAAGTGCCAATGTTTCCAGCCAAAGAGTTTAAAGATCATTGATTTGTCTGGTGTAGATAACCAATGGCTCAAACCCAAGAGACAGCTGAAACCCAGAGGAGAAATAAATCTGGCTCGAAGAATCACTGAGAATGAACTGACTCAGGTGATAGGAAAAGACGTGGTCTTTGGCCTTTCCTTGACTTTCTCTGTTGTGACGTGGGAGGTGTGGGTTTCTTGGTTGGTAATTCAATAAGGTTCAGTAAGGTTCAGGTTTTCTCCTGAGATCAACAGAGGAGTCAGACTCTGTCCCAACAGGAAAGGGCCACCAGGTAAATTGATCTCAGTTAGGTGAATTGCTCCCAAAGTGATGGGTGTGTTTTTAAGCAAGAATAATGACAGAGGGACGCCTGGGTGGCTCAGTTGGTTAAGCGGCTGCCTTCGGCTCAGGTCATGATCCCAGCGTCCTGGGATCGAGTCCCACATCGGGCTCCTTGCTTGGCAGGGAGCCTGCTTCTCCCTCTGTCTCTGCCTGCCACTCTGTCTGCCTGTGCTCACTCGCTCTCTCTCCCTCTCTCTCTGACAAATAAATAAATTTAAAAAAAAAAAAAGAATAATGACAGAACTTTTGGGGTTTCACATGGACATATGCCCCCTTTTCCCCTGAGAAAGGGTAGTTACTATAATTTTCAAAGTACTTATTAGACACTAAAGAAAGTTTTCAGATAACATTGTTATGCTATTATAGGATGAGGAAAGGATCCTTCAGAGTTAAATAAATAACACAAGAATGCAGAGCCAGCACCTGGCAGAGGCAAAGCTGGCATGCAGGCTGGCATCTCTTCCAGTCAGCCGCCCACCTCCCACCCACAGGACACTCTCCCTGACCCTGTAGTTCCTTCTTACCAGTGGGGGGGGGGGGCGGATGGCAAAGGCATTTTTCCAGTTATTTTAGAGCACAGATTTTGCTAAGTACATTCTTATTTCTATCCTCACAAAACACCCATGGTTCCTTTAGGTGGGGTCAGGAATGTTGGATTTCTATATGAAATTCTAAATTCTTAAATCCATGATGTTTTTCTCCCTTTCTTTCATAATTAAAAAAAATCAAAAGTAGTGACAAATTCACTAATTAGGACATTTTTTCTCCCAAAGAAAATAATTTTAGATCAACTGTTCAGCCTTCATTAAAGCCATTATCACTCTATGGAACAGAAAATATGTTAGAGCTTCCTACTGCTGTGTTTACAGCTGGATTGTCTTCTATTCCACATTTTATCAAATTGTGGTATAATCAAGGTACAGGTTAAGGTAACACATTATTAGGCTTCCCAGGAGAAGTGTTAATGAACTCTGACTTGTATATTGGCTACTTATTTTGTGTGCTATATCATTAGCTATAGAAAGTCTTTACACTTAGATGTATTAATGACAGAAAAATTCATGCCTATCATTTTTAAAGGGCACAATAGCATTATCCAAGGACATGTTATAGCTGAGCCCTGGAAAAGGGATTTCTTCAATTATTCTCATTTTATAACTGTTTCCTGACTGTAAATGTTATAACTGTTTATTGCAGAAAATGCAAGAAGATACTGAAAACCACCAAGAAAAATACAAAAATTGCTTGAATCTCATAACCCAGAGATAACTACCATTAACATATTCAATCTCTAAGTATATGTAAAATATGCAAATATACTTATAAGTTCACAAAATTGGGACAGTAGTATATCATTTGTTTATAGATTAATATTTTTCATTTAATAAAATAGGAACACATCCCTAGTTATTAAAATATTGATATACAGTTATATTTATGGATATAAAATTCATAATATATCAACCTTTGTTTAGTCAACACTCTATTATCATTTACTTTGTTTGTTTCAAGTTTTTGAATTATTATAACAATCCCAGCAGGAATACATTTATAGAAAAAAAATGGTATCAATCCCTGTGATGGTTTCCTAAGAATAAATTAGTGGAGTCAAAGAATATGTAGTATTAAATTCTTTTTTCTAAAATGTTATACCAATTTAATGCCTAGCAGCAGTGAGAAAACATTGTTTATGACTCTATCATTGCTGAGAGTAGCTATTATCAAGACTTTTAAACAATTATCAATTTAACAATTAAAGACTTTATCTCATTTTTATTTAATGGAAGGTCTTTTTGATTATTACTGATTATTAAAGTGGAAGATTGTTCAATATAGTTACTAGTCATTTATAATACATTATATTTTACTTTGTATTGTATACATTTCATTCATTCATTCATCCATCCATCCATGTATCCGTTCATTTGTTAAGTGGCTACTCTGCTGCCTGCAGCCTCATTCCAGCTGCTGGAAACACAGAGGTGAACATGACAGCCTCCTGTTCTCACAGGCACACATGCTCCTGAAGGGAGACAGATAAACAGAACTTCGAAAACAAACAAATTAACTTCAGCCCATGTGTAATCGTTTCCTAGGGCTGCTGTCACAAATTACCACGAACTGGGTGTCTCAAAGAATAGAAATGCATTTATAGTTTTGAGGCGAGAGGTTTGAAATCAAGGTGTCAGCAAAGCCTCGCTTTCTCTAAGACTCTAGGGGAGTCGACTTCCTCACCTTCTTCCAGGGCCCAGTGGCCCCGGGTGTTTCTTAATTTGTGTCATCGTCACATTAATCTCTGCCTCCATCTTTCCTCTGTGTTTCCTCGATGTCTCTCTCTCGAATTTCTCTCTCCTTTCTCTTAGAAAGACATCCGTCATTGCCCTGAGAGCCCATCCTAAACAGTATGCACACATCTGAACTCAATGATTATCTGCAAAGACTGTATTTCCAAATAAGGCTACGTTCACAGGTACTGGTGCTTAGGACTTGAACGTAGCTTTGAAAGGGTCACCATCCAACCGGCCACACTGTGCCAAATATAAGAAGGTGCAAAGTGTGAATTTCAACTTCCAAGACGGAGAGTGGTCAGGGATGGGTTGGGAGGCCTCCGTGAGATGCAGCAGCCAGGAAAGACCTTGCCGGGAAAGTCATCACGAAGCTGAGACCTAGATGAGCCAGCCACACAGAGATCTCCAAGCAGCAAACAACAGCCTGCGTGGTATCCCCAAGGGCTAGAAAAATAGGAAGGGGCTGGATCATATAAGACTTTATGGACCATGGTAAAGAGATTATAATTGATCAGGATATAAAATTATCTTTTAAAATAACTGTTACTGGATGCTTACTATGTGCCAGACAATACTGAAACGAGTTTTATATAACTTCCCTCATACTTACACACAAAAAAAATCGTTTTCACAGCTTTTGAAAATAAGAAAATAAAGGCTTCGAAATTCTAAAGAATTTTTTAAAGTTATAAAGATACTTAGGAACATTTCTTATTGTTTTGTAAGTGCTTATTATGTTAAGTATGTTAACCTATAATTTTTCCAGTTTGTAATTTTTTTTTAAGTTTTTAAAATTTATTTGACACAGAGATCACAAGTAAGCAGAGCAGCAGGCAGAGATAGAGGGGGAAGCAGGCTCCCTGCTGAGCAGAGAGCCCAAAGCGGTGCTAGATCCCAGGACCCGGAGATCATGACCTGAGCCAAAGGCAGAAGCTTAACCCACTGAGCCACCCAGGCACCCTGACCAATTTGTACTTTCTTTTTAAGATAGACTCTGGGCTTCTTAACCAACAGGTACTACCTATTGATACACTTAATTACCTATTTATCTATGTACCTATGCAACTATAATTTATTTTATGGATTCCATCTTTCCTGGTGTGATTAGAAAAAAAAGAGAAAGAAACGTCATCATCAGGGATTACAATAAATGGTGGCTGTCTTTTATTCTGATAGTCTTATGCTTTCTTTTCTTCCCTGATGTGTGTGTGTGTTTATTTATTTTACATGTATTTTTATCATCCATCTGGAAGAGGTTTTTGAATTAGAACTCAGAACTTTGGTTCTTCTGACCAATAAAACAGAAAAAAACTGGTGTCATGATGAAGGCCTTCACTCTGGTACATTTGCCCTAAGCCCCTATACACAGCTGCAACCCCAAACCTAAATCCAAGGTGGCAAAAATAATTTTCTGTGCTAGGACATGGTATGACCTTGTCTTTGTCAGTACAAGCAGCTAGCAAAAAAATACCATAAACTGGGTGGCTTAAACAAACATTTTTCACAGTTCTAGGTGTTTGGATATCCAAGTTAAGGTGCCAGGATAGCTGGTGTGTGTCGGTAGTCCTCTTCCTTGTTTGAAGGTAGCCATCTTCTCTCTGTCCCCTCAGATAGCAGAAACTAGAGAGAGAACCTCGGGTGTCTCTTCTCCTTCTTATAAAAGCACAAATTCCATCATGATGGCTCCACCCTCATGACCTCATCTAAAACTAATTACTTGCCTAAGGCGTGTGCTCTCTCTCTAAATGTCATCTTAGGAGGAATGAGGGTTTCGACATAAGAATGGTGGGAGTGGGGGCCAGGGATGCATTCAATCCATTCCAAATCTCTAGCTCTTGGCTTTTCAAATTACAGAGCATTAATGTGGCTTTATAATAATCTTCTCTACGGGCTTCTTGTGATGGCACATTTCTTTCTGAGAGGGAAGGTTGTGAGTCTGTGTTTGGTATTTTCTCTTGTTTGTTTTTATTCTGTCCCAAGGCTATCCTATATATCAGATTTACTCTAAAAATAATTACTTTTTACCTGGATCCCAAAAGCGATTCAGGCCCTTCTTCTCTTTTCCTTTGGCCATTTCGAAAATGTTCAAGGAAAGGATAGGGGAAGGGGTGTTCTGCTGCTGATTTTATTAGATGCTTAAAATCAGAACTATTTCTATATTCACACATATATAAAACATAGCTACTAATGAAGTTCTGACTTCTCATCAAAATGAATTTTTCCATCAGTACCACTTGATTTCTGGAGTTAAACTTTTATCATGGATGCCACTGGCTTCAACGAAGTGTCTTGTTTGTTTCCTAAGTCAATCATATGCTGTATTTTCAAAAAGGTCAGATCTCCTAGTTGTTGGTTGTTGGTCAGATTGCTAAGCTAACAGAGTCTAATATCAGATAAAATCAGAAAGAAGGGCCAGTGATATTGAAGTAACTTAATTGGTTTAGTGACTGATTTGACAAAAAAAAAAAAAAGAAAAATCAGAAGGCTACAAATTATTTAAAAACATCTGACAATATGTAAACTGTTCACATTAAGCAGCGAAACATATGAGAGTGGGTCCATAAGAACATCAAGAAGCACAGACCTTTAAAACCAAAAATGGCATGTTCTCAGAAAACTGATTCCTATGCACTTATATGTGACAAAGAAGCCATATCTCAGTTTGGTAGATTTCAAGCACTCTATCAACTTCCAGCCCCAAAAGAAAAAAGGATGATTATTGATATGAAACTCAAAACAGAAATCACACAGAGAAACAAGAAAAATCCTACCAGTTTTCTCACATAGAAGTAACTCTTGTTTAAGCAGCTACATCAGATCCATTTATATAATTGTAAAATATAGACGGTTCACTTTAAGTTAGAGATTCTGAAAACCATGCTCAGAATTTTATGGGAGCTCAATTATTTATTTTATGCTGCTTTCATTCTACTTTCCCCTTATATAGTAACAATACACACAAATTCCTCAAAACATGATAAATAAAATTAAATCACCCTATTATATCCACTAACGAAAAGAAGGAGGTTAAATGATTTGTTTTTGTATGGGTTATCCCTATTCTTTTTCTTGATTAGAACAGTTTAGGAGCTGGAACCTTTTTTTTTTTTTTTTATTCCCTTTTCCCCCCTTCTTTTTCTATGCCATCTGGGTAGGCAAACCCAATTAGCACATGTTGAAAGCTAGCAACACCTTTTCCAACATTTCAAAGTTTTGGCAAGCTTTAAAAGTTACTGTGTCACATAAAAGCTCATTTGGCACATTACAGGGTTTGCAGTATGAATTTATCATATGGAATGATCATTTTCCAAGTGTATCGAGAACATACAGCACAATTGGAATTGGAAAGATCAGTTGAAATAAACTTCATCATTGTGGTTCTAGGATCAATCCGCTCGATCTCTTTAATGGAGTTCTTCACCTTCTTTCCTCATACAAAAGAGAAAAGAGTTATGGTCCAGAAAAGCCCTGGCCTTGGTCTGAGACAGTCTTATTCCTGGCACTCTCTCAACTCACTAAGGAAATCTTGGAAAGGATGGAGATGAAGGCTCCAAGTTTACACTATGGATTTTATAAAATTCCCCTATTCTTATGTCTTTCTCATTATGCTAATGGTTTCCAACGCTTCTCAGAGCTTAGCAATCATTGCTCTCCTCAATGATTATATACCTGGAGCTGGCTGCCAATTGCCCACTAGTTTCTCCCTTCTACATCGGTAACATGCATTAGAGGAATTCTCTGGTGCATTATGCTTGTCTGTTGTGGTACATATGCTATATTGCCTTGTTTGCCATCTGTTCCAAACTCCTTTAAGGGTGCCTTCCTTTCCTAAGGAGGCTGGACAACAAAATATTACATTTCCCAGGCTCCCTTGCACCCAGAGTTCCAGATGTTATTTAGGACCCACATTTAGATACACTTGCCTGAGCGTTGAATCTGTAATTAAGTTAAGTAGGGAGACAGGCAATAACCCTTGAAACATCTATTTCCCTGTTGCATATCAAGCAGCCATAACAGGGCTCGGGGGTCAATAGTTCTGACAGCAGCTCTATATCCCTGAATCAGTACCCAAACAGCTGAGTCAGCAGCTACCCCATTTTTAAGATTCTGGATTGTGGCCAAATTGGTATTTCTTTTGGTAGGCTGGTTCTATGGATTTTCTATGCTGGGTCCTTCTATGAGTTTCAGCCCAGACCCTGCTCTGCCAGCTTTTCTAATGATATGTGTGAGCCTCTACCTCCCAGGATTATATAACTTCAGGTTTTAAAAAACCAGTTTTCATTTGTACTGAATTCTGACTCATACAGCCATATTGTACTACAATGAGATTACTATGTCCTTGATTTCAAACTATGTTTATGAGATGATTTAAGCTATACCACATATTGTCTTTTATCGCCTTCTTGCTTACACAGAGAGGAGAACATGAGGAATTATTTTGGAATTAAAAATATCTCAGTAGTTCAAGAAGACAGTTTATTCTAAAACTCTTGGCATCAAAGCAGATCAATCTACAACTATTTTTGTGTGTGTTCCTATTGGTACAAAGAACTATACTGAAAGCATACATCACACAATACCTCCATACATACGTAGCCACATCTTAACTGCCCAATGCATACAACTGCTTGGATGCTCCATTGTAAACCAGTCTCCTCCCCCAACCCAATCCAAAAGCATGCTAAAAACATGAACAAAACTCACACTGGAACTAATATTACCATTTCTCTATGGTCATATGTTATTCTTACTTTTAAATCATCCCTAATGTCTAAACAGACGCTATGTCTTATTAATCCTTCTATCTCAGCCATTCTTTATCAAGGGTAACGTTAGAGGGGAGCCAAATAGCTCCACTCTCCTACATTCTAGTTCTCTGTGAGTGACATCCTCTCATTGTCCTTAGTCTGAACAATGAGCACAGTAATTCTAAGCTATATAGTGTTGGAAGACAGCTAAATGAGAACGTTCATACATCAGTGGTGACTGGCATAGGAGCTGCTCCATAAAGGATTGCTTCCTGTCTGCTGCCATCATTCTCATTCCAGTCATATCATACCTGTGGTTTTAATAACCTCTGTATATTTCTGGCTGGGGAAGAAGGCATTTAGATAGAGAGCTCCTCATATAAGAGGACTTTGAAGGGCACTTAGGTGGCCCAGTCAATTGAGGGTTGGACTCTTGGTTTGGGCTCAGGTCATGATCTCAGGGTCCTGAGATCAAGCTTTGCCTCAGCCTCCACACTCTCCTTGTCCCACTTCGTCCCTCCTGCTCTGCCCCTCCCCTGACTCTTGCTGTCTCTTTCTCTCTCAAATGGAAAATAAACAAAAGTCTTTTTTAAAAAGTTTAAAAATAAACAAAAGTCTTTTTTAAAAAGGCTCAGCCGTTAAGCCTCTGCCTTCAGCTCAGGTCATAATCCCAGGGTCTGGGATCAAGCCCCACATCAGGCTCCCTGCTCAGTGAGGAGTCTGCTTCTCCCTCTCTGATTCCCCCTGCTTATGTTCTCTCTCTCTCTCTCTCGCTCGCCACATCTCTCTCTGTCAAATAAATAAATAAAATCTTAAAAAAGAAAGAGGTCTTTAGATAAAAAGAGCAAGGTGCCTTATGCATGTAATCTTGGGTTTTCACCATAAATTCCTCCTATGATGCCATCAAATCAGTTTTAAGCCTTTACCGATAATGCAAAGGTTATCCATAACATTTCAAATGTTTGCAATCTTTAACTCCTATGTAAATTTCTACAGTTTTAACATATTTGTTTTCCTAATTATGTTATAAACTGAACTCAAGACTTATGCTTCATCCATTGCTGCATACCTACTATAGGTTTCTAAAGAGTTTATATCGACCTGATCTGACATGTAGTTTTAGAATAAGCCACATTCTTGAATCATTGCAATATTTTAAAATTCCAAAATAATTCCTCATGCCCATATCTTTGTCTCTCTATCTTTTTCCTTATTTTACTTTTTGGTGTACTCCTAAAATATAATTTTATTTTTTTTTTATTTTTGTAATTTTTACTAATAGATATCTTGTTAGAACTTCTGTGATAAGAATTAAAATCTGTCTAGCCTTACAACAATAGCTATTTCTGAAATTATACTTAACCCCCCAAATTCTGATTCACTTGGACTAAAAAAGTCACTCTTCAAATTGTCACATTGTCATGGGTGAACTGAGGAAACACTGAATGGAATCAACTTATTATGTTCATATAACAGATTATCCTAAAGTGATCTTTCAGTGGCTGACACATCTCAAGTGTCTTAATTAAAAATTTTTTTTAATAAATGAGATGAAGATCCTTAAAAGCACAGTGCTTGTGATAGAGAAAAACTTTTGCTGTTCTTTAAAAATAGATTAGAATCAATGATGGCTCAATGTGTTTTTTAAGATTTTATTTATTTATTTATTTGAGGAAGAGAGAATGAAGGGGGGGCGGGGAGGGAGCAGAGGGAGAGGGACAAGCAGACTCCACTCCAAGCCTAGAAGTGCTACGCTTGTGAGGCTCAATCCCAGGACCCCAAGACCACAACCTGAGCTGAAATCAAGAATCGGACACTCAACCGACTGAGCCAAGCAGGTGCCCTGATGGTTCAATATTTTTTAAACAAATATCATTTCTCATAATCTCTAGTGTATTTTTTATAAAGTTATTTATAAATATTATTAAATATTGGAGCTTAACAAATACTTCAGTGTCATATATTCTCTGCATTGCTCTGAAGAGGCACACATGTAGACAACTTTGCTATGTAAAAGTAGTCTAAACGTTTGGATGGAATTAGGTAGTTGCTGGATGAATGAGGACTTACCAATTCCATCAGTGGCTTCAGTGGTTAAACGTGTCAACATGGCTATTGCCTTGCAAAGGGTCCCTGCTTTCGTACACATCTTGAAAATACTTATGTAATGCGGAGCCTGTTCAAAAGGCTCATTCCTACAAGGGAAAGAAAAAAGCCAAAATCTGAGTTCCCAAAATGAATGAAAATGTGTTCATTCCTCCCACTTCAGGGAGGTGTCAAAAAAGACTGTCAGTTTCATAATTATGCCTCTTGAGCAGATGGGCGGTAAGACATTTTATGACATTTGAGAAGAAAATAATTTTAAAACCCTAAAAATAATAATAAAGGAACTTCTAAATAAAGTGCGTGCTCCAACACAGAAGTAAAATATCTTTAAGTAGAAATGGGTTTTTTAGAACAACTAGAGACCCATTTGTTAGCTAGACCTTTCTATGTTTACAGTACATACACCATCAGGTTTTACAGCAGGTCATAACAAAAGACAACCCTGCAGAATGTTCTGGAATAGCTACATAAGTTTGGAGCTGATGAATTTATGTAGTATGAATCTACAGTTTGCTTCTGCTTTGAATCAACCACAGGAAATAGCTGATGCAGAGAACAAGGTTAAAATTACAATATAAAGTAGGGGTTGGGAGAGGGGTGGTTAATTTTTCAGCTTTTGTTTCATTCACTCAAAAAGAACAAGTAAAACATAATACAAGGAGGAAACACACAGCTCAAATTTCTATCACAACCTGAAGGCTACCTGGCTCTCTGAACTGCCAAATCTATTGATAGACGATAAAGATTTCCATTCCCTGAATCATCACACCCTTTCAGAACCCTGTATTTTCCTGTCAGTGTTTCTTTGGGTCCACTGAGTAGATAAACACTGCAGCTTTAGGTGTGAAGTCTATCTGAAGAGGCATAAAAAAGGATATTGACAAGTCATTTGTTCTCCTGTCTTTTGTGTCAGATTCAGAAAACCAAGGGAGAGCAAAAGAAAAACCAAAAAGATTTCAAAGCCTGTATCAAATTTTGGTTGATTTAGCAACCTGACTCCTGCAACTACCAGGATGGTTCTAATAAACAGATGGCCCTCACTTTCAAATATAAAATGTTTTTAAATTACACAAGTAATATGTGCCTATTATAGAATAAGATAGAAAATAAAGAGAAGTTAAAAAAAAAGAAAGAAAATAAATATTGTCCACAATTCCACCACCTATTGATCAGGACTATAAGCATTTGGTGCTAGTTCTTCCAGGCATTTTTCTATATACACATAACCGTATTTGCAAAAATAAGATCATTTTATACTTAAGGTTTTGTGGGTTGCTGTTCTATGTACATTTCTCTTTTTTTTTTTTCAAGATTTCTTTTAATTTATTTATTTGAGGGAGAGAGAGAGAGAGATAGTAAGAGAGAGCATGAGCAGGGAGGAATGGAAGAAGCAGACTCTCCATGAGCAGGGAGCCTGACACCGGGCTTGATCCCAGGACCCTGAGATCATGTTCTGAGCTGAAGACAAACATTTAACCGACTGAGCCCCCCCCGCCCCCCGGCGCCCGTCCATGTACATTTCTTGACAACTTTCATTGTCATTAGATTCTTACCATTTTTGATGGCTGTTATACTGTTTATATGCACATGTAGTAGAGTAATATAATATAATATAGAGGTAGATATATAGTTCCTACTACATTATATATGCTGTTGAGAGATACAATGAGGCATATTACAAATTTTAAGAGTTTATTTGAGCACTTAGCTATTTGAAAAAGGTAAACTGGGGGGCGCCTGGGTGGCTCAGTGGGTTAAAGCCTCTGCCTTCAGCTCAGGTCATGATCCCGGGGTCCTGGGATCGAGCCCCGCATCGGGCTCTCTGCTCAGCAAGGAGCCTGCTTCCTCCTCTCTCTCTCTGCCTGCCTCTCTGCCTACTTGTGATTTCTGTCTGTCAAATGAATAAAATATTTAAAAAAAAAAAAAAAAGAAAAGAAAAAGGTAAACTGGAAGTGGTTAGCAGCACTTTGCTGCCAGGAGCCAAGGGAAAGACTTACATGGAGATATGTGGACACAAAAAAGGGAAAGTATTTGAGTGGCTATAGCTTACAGCCTAGTTGGTTGTTTGTGATTGTCCTTGGGGTTGTGATATTGTAACCTTCTCGGATCTACAGACTTCAGTTTTGGTTTGCTTACCTAGGCCACAGTGGCTTTACAGCCATCCCAAGCTAATCGCCTCCTCCTTTAATTGAATTAACAATGCAAACGATGTATGTGCTACTGCATTCCGGACAGTGTTAGTATTTCACTTGGGTTATTTCTAATATTTTGATGTGAATACTGCTGTGATGAATTTTCTCATATATACAATGTTTCAAATAAATTTTCTAAATAATTGAAATAGTTTCCTTAAAATCTTATGAGTAGAGTTGCAAGGTCAGAAAGAATGTAGATGCATACTTTTAAATTTTTTATTACCAAATTTTCTTCCAGAAAAGTTTCCTCTAATTTATGCTATTTGGTTACTAGGGAAGCCCAAAAATCTATTAATAATTTTGTTGGCAATTTCTATTTTTTATTCTGCGAATCCTTATTCGTGACTTTCTTAGGATTTAGTAGCACATAACAGAAACCACTACAACTCTTTCAAGTAATTGGAATGTAATACAGGGTATTATATGCTTATAAAATAATTGGAAGACTTGGAAACAAAAACTGCAGCCTGAACACGCACAATAGCGTAGGTGTTCCTCGTAACCCACCGGGCAAGGCACCATGCCCCAGATTCTGTGAGAATTGACTCACAGTTCTCCATTCCTCCCCAGAATTTTCCTGGCTGAATGGGAATTGTCTCTCCCTGGAGGTTAAGTCACACTCCTCTCCAGAAGAAGCCAACAGCCATTAACTGATTGACATGAGCTATAAAAAGCCAGATCCCTTGCCTCAAGGTGGTATGGTTAATGCCCCAAATTTCCCTTCAAAGCTCCCCTCAGGTACTAGCTACATTTTTACTTAGTCTCTCCATCCCCACTCTGCTTCCCTAACTCCCCTTTCTCTAAGAGCATTCCATCAACAAATCACTCACAGAAAAACCCCCATTTTGGCTCTGCTTCTAAGGATCCTGACTGAACACAATAACCGAGAACAATATTGCAAAACTGGCCAACCATGAAGGCTGGCGGGCCAATTGAAAAGCTTGGGAGTCGGAAGGCTGCTTTCCCAGTGCTGCTCTAGTTCCTATATATATATATATATATATATATGCATATATATGTAAGCAAACAGCCTGGATGTTGTATCTTAATATCTATAAAGCTATGGAGTGTCCATGGTGTCACCACTACTGTTGCTGCCACAAAACTAATCACCTGCACAAATGAAATTGACTGCAGAAGCAGCAAGACAGCAAAAGCGTGTCTTCCACCTCACAGGTCTCGTCTACATTTTTGTACTCCATACAAAAAGAAGTACTTCCCACTTCTTTGCAGAAGTTTGGACCCCAAGCACTATGGAAGTCTGATGAACATTGTCCTCAGCTTCCCAGCCCCCACCAAGCTTTTACGATGTTAAGGTTAGTTGCAGGGTTTAGAAGGATTTGAGTGGCCGGTGTGCCACTGTTTACCACTGGGACTTCTGATATTTTCTATGATGGGGTCCCCCCCCCATCTGATGATTCTCAGCTCATCATTTGTGTCCTAATGTAATTTATGATGATTTTTGACATGCAGAATACAGTTTTTTAAATTGCCCTTTTCCTTATAGTTTCTCTTTGCTATTACCCTGAGAATGGCTTTCCCTATGAAGGTTATAAACAAAAATATTTCCTATGTTTTATTCTAGGCCTTTCGGAGCTCTGTTATATACATTTCACTGTTTTATATTAGATTGGCATATCCAGTGAGGTAAAGACTCAGATATTTTTTCCAAGGTAAGCAGCTAAGTATGTAAGCAAAGATTATTGAATAACTAATTTTTTAGAGTCAAACTTGAATGTAATCCTTTTTGATACTTGAAGATTTGTGCTCACTTTTATTGCTAGCCTGTTTGTCTGACCCCAGCTGTTGTTACCGAACGCTTGACAATAGCCAGCAGAAAAAAGCAAACTCTGACATTCTTTTTCCAACTTTGCTACAGTATTTCTCAAGAATCACTATGTCAAGTGCTAGAACAAATTATTTGAGCATTGTAAGTGCAATTGCATTAAATTATAAAGTTTTTAAAAAAGCACTTACGGTGTTGGATCATGTTATTTAAGATGATTGGGTTTTTGGTTTTTTTTTTTTTTTGAGTGTTATGGTTAACTTTTAACATTTTCTTCACATAGGTGTCACAACTCTTTTGTTATAAATTTTACGTGAATAAATTACTTTTTCTGTGAGTCTTCAGGCTGTAATATTTATTTCCCCACTTATTTTAGTAAATGGATATCTTAAGAATAGAGAAGAGCCTTCAATGTTTATGTAACGGTACCTTTATCCTGTTTTCTGTCCTGTCAAGGATATAGAGAGCTGTGTTTAGGTCTTCTATTTCTGTCCATTTTTTCCAATGCGGCTCATGAAGGCAAATTTTTTTCTTTTTAAATAAACTTCATGACAGCTCTAGCTGTCACATGCAATTATAAATCTCATAAAATAATGTGGGTTTTTTTGTTTCAAATACTGATTTTAAATTTAAATTCTATTTTTTGTTTTAATATTGTGCCCACTGCTTTGACTTTGCTTGTGCATGTCTTTTGCATTTTACTTTGGAGTTTTGGGGGGTTTTTTGGTTTTTTTTTTAATCATTTTATTTAGCAGCACCTGGGTGGCTCAGTTGGTTAAGTGCCTGACTTCAGCCTCAGATCATGATCTCAGGGTCCTGGGTTTGAGCTTTACCTCACATCAGTCTCCCCATTCAGCAGTGAGTCTGCGTCTCCCTCTCCCTCTGCCCCTCGCCCTGCTTCTGTTCTCTTGCTCTCTCTCTCAAATAAATAAATAAAATCTTTTAAAATATAAAATAAAACCATTTTATGTAAGTATGATTGACATATAAAAAGTTGTATATACTTAATATCTCTGACTTGATGTGTTCTCAGATAAATAGACGTCCGTGAAATCATCACGATGACCTGTGCCGTAAACACATTCATCACCTCTAAAAGGTCTGTATTTTTGTACAGACTTTCAGTCCTTGATTTTTAACATTGGTCTATTAGTTCATTAAAATGATGGTGTATAGTGAGGATTGTTTTTTAGCATAATCTGAGATGTGTAGAAAAAAGCACTCTCACATAACCTGAGCAAACCAAAAAGGAAGGAGGAAAATAGAGGTACCAGTTTGACAGCTGGGAGTGGGGTTGGGGGTAAAATAATTTTCTACAGGAGGAAGCCCATCATGGATCATGAATAAAGTTAAAACATCAGTCAACAACAGCCTAGAATTACATTATCTAGAAATTCAGGAATAGATTGCCCAAAAAACCCCAGATAAAATATTTTGACGATTTTAAAGTGAGCAATTCTGAAGACAAGAAGGGCAGCATACCGCTGCTTTTTATTATAAGACTTATAAATAATTTCACTTCAAATATGTAAATGCTTGCTTCGATAAAAGTAAATTTAAAACAGACAAAAGAAAAATAAATTGATCAATATAAGGAAAATAAAAATGTCACATCATTTAAGATAATGGTAACCTCTTGAAGACTGAAAGATAAAATCTTGTAACAGTGTTAACCTCTGAGGAAAGGCAATAGGAGAGGGGTAGAAAAATGTATATTTTACAACTCCCTGTAATGTTTAATTTTTTTTTACACCGTGCACACACTTTCTTTCATATTAAAAGTGTTATATATTTTTAATTTTTTAAAAAAGAAAAATAGGAAATTGTTTTAAATAGAAACAAAGGAATTTTGTTGAACTAGAGTAAACAAGCTAATTAGAGAGCTGTACCTCATTTTACATTGCAGACATATGACAAAAATTTGTGTATGAGTTGAATTACTTGAAACAAATTAAGGAATCTGAAGACTTATATATATTAAAAAACCAAAACAAACAAAACAAACAAATAAAAACAACAACAACAACAACAAAAAACCTCCTGTGGTAAAACCAAACAGGAAATATGTATCCCTATCTGTGTGTTACATTGCAACAAAAAATTATAAATAATGGGTACATTAGCTTCATACATGCACACACACACACACACCAGATAATATACTTATCTTTATAATGTCTACATATATAATATCTATCTTAGTGTAAATAGATCTAAATCCTAACTTAATTCTAATTAGAATACTATTTCTCTATCCTTGGGATCATGGGATTTTCTTCTATAGTGAATGTCTAGCTATTATGCTTCTTCAAATAATGTAGTAAGAGATCACATAGTGGAAAATATCCTGATGGTGAGCATATTTGAAAAGGGTTTTGTTAGCTCTATAATTATATAAAAGTCTGGGCTTCAGAAACTGTCCCCTCAGCACTTGACTGGGAGGAAGGGAAGTGAAGATGGGACTGGTTTCTAGTTGCCAGATCTGTTTGCCCTTTGGGAATGGTGGAGAGTGGAGAGGACATCTCAACAAACCCACCCCATTGCTGGGAGATTGAGTTTCTGTATTTACAATAATCATTGTGACCGCCATCTTTTCTGGTGTTAAAACAGACCTACATTCTCAGGAAGTTGCTATGTGGTTCCCGCCTCCCACCCATTTCTTTAGCCATAAATATAAGAATTGTGAGGTCCCAGCTGCCTCAGCTTCCTCATACCCAGTGGGCAAAGGTCAGTTTCCCTCAACATGGGTCACTCTTCTTGTCTCTAGTCTTCGTCTGAACGAGGAGAAAAAAATCAACCTCCTGCATTTCTCTGTTGAATTCTGCTGCATCGTGATTCATTTTGGCAATGGCAATATTTCATGTTCACTGGGAGTTCTCTTCCCAAGTTGTCCCATCTCTACTGCATTTGGCAGAAACTGTTAGTGTTTGGCATGTACATAAAACTAATTCAAACACCAATGCAAAGCGTTTACTCTCTATCTTTTCTGTAATGATTTATGTTAGAATTGATAGAATTAAATCTTTCAAGAAATGACCCAGAAATATTTAAGAGCTACATTTGACACATCTGTGAGGAAATTTCTTCTGCAGTCTCCTAAGTCGGAAGAAAATGTATTATATTTCACGGATTAGCTAGGTAAGCAGTCTTTTTCATTTGTAAGTTAACAGATTATTTTACTGTCATATGGAAGTTTCTTTTTTTTTGTTTTTGTTTTTTTTTCCCCTTAATATAAGGACAAAACTTCCATTTGGGAAGTGTAGATGAGCTTATGAGGTCGTTAAAAAAGGACTCCTGGATGTGCTCATTATGCATCTGTATATGTTACCTAAATAATTGTCTAGAACATTTCATTAGCTGTCTGTTATGCTATAAAAAATTACCACAGATATAATCTTAAATGACACAAACTTAGTATCTTATAATTCTGTAGGTCAGAGGTCCACCACAGGTCTCACTGGGTTAAAATCAAGGTGCTGTCAAGGTTAGGTTCCTTTTTGGAGACTTGAGGTAAGATTCTATTTCCTTGCCTTTTCCAGTTTCTTGAGACGGCCTCCATTCCCTGGGTCAGGGCCCCTCCCTCCAGCCTCAAAGCCAGCAGCAGTAGTCCCTCTCTGAGCCTGCCTTCATTCTTGCATCTCCTTCTCTGACCACAACCGGGAAGGATTCTTTGATTTTGAGGACCACCATGGAGAATTGGGCCCATCTAGATAATCCAGGGTACTCTCCCAAATGCCAGATCCTTATATTAATCACATCTGCAAAGTCCTTTTTGTCATGTAACATGTTCACATATGTAACATATTCATAGATTCCAGGGATTAGGTTGTGGACAAATATGAAGTTTTACAAAAAATTATCAACAAAACAAAACAGAAACAACAAAAAACTACTTACAAGGCTCTTGATCAATCTGTCTTTTAGACAATTATAAATGGATTTCAGATCATTTTCTGAGACAAAGTGTTTACTTGGAGTTTATGGGAAGTTCTGGTCTCCTCAGTAGGAGAAGGCGGGGCCTTTGGTCACAGATAACATCTTTTCCAGGACACCAGTCCTGCTTCTTGACAGGGCCCCTCAAATTTAAATTGATATTTAAAATGGTGCATTGTTCAGTAGGAGGAACACTGGTGTTTAAAATTCCATATAAATTAATTGTCTACCAGGCAACGTAAGACCTCAGCCATGTTGGGTGGAATCTGATGGGGTTGAGCCTGTCATCGTCCTTCAGGCAGACTTACTCCCGTAGGCTAAAGAGGTCCTGGGAGCTTCTCTAGGTCCCCTGTTGGATGCAGTGGTTTCCGGACATATAATGATCAATGATCAACAGACTCTGTAGTCTACCTCCTGTTTTATTTGTTGGGATTACATTTTCTACACAGGCACCTTTCCATTTGGTAGCCAGATTGGGAGGAATGTCGCCCTATCTCAAAGCCTTCCTCGATGATTACCCTTCTTTAATGCCTCTCTCCAAAGCTCAGGGGAAACCTGAAGGACCCAGGTGCCTTCCAAGCCCTTCCTTACTATGCCGTGTCTTCACTGCTCTCTCCTCACATCCTCACTGCAGGTGCCCAACGTCGGGCAGATATGCATTTTCTGCCTCTCCTGCTTATTTTCTCGAAGTGGTTTGCACAGCAGATGTTCCAGTAAATGTTTTCTCCTTCGCCTTTTCACAATTTTGCTACAAAATAAGAACTGTATACGTGCTATTGCCCTTCCGATTTTCAAAGAGAAGACTCTTTACAGCTCCCTTTCCACCTCCTAGGAAACTGCCCCCCCACCCCCTTCTGGGCACAGGTGTAACTTCTTAGAAGTGTGTGTCCCATTACGCTTCTTTCATCGGCTCCTTTTTCCACTACTAGGTGCCTTTCTCTACAGCCTGACTGCTGCATAATTCTTTTCTGATTTCAGATTCTGCTGCTTCTTCTGGCCCAAGAGCATGGCCAGTGAAACAGTTTGCATACCTGTCTTCTTTCATCCCAGAACTATTCTTAGTCCTGAAAATTTATCACCCTGCTTTGGAAAATGGCATTACAAGGTCAGGTATCATCAAAAAAGAAAAGCCTTAATGCTTACTCATTAAGTGAGCATCTCTATTAATTTTATTATAATAATATCTGCAATAATGATCATCTGATCATATACATGCATTTTTATAAATCTAATATAACATTTTAATAATATCAGATCCATGAAGTGTTAAGTTATTGAAATGCACTTACTTGTTCAGTCTACTGATATTTCTTGGCACCTTGTGCCAACTGTGTGCTAGGCACAGAAGGTAGACACCACCAAGTCGTATTCATCTTGTGTCCACAGAGCCTAACGCTCAGCTCAGCTGACAAATGACATCCATTAAATGTGTGTGGAATATCCATACAGCACCAAAGCAGCAGCTGAATAAAATAGCTCTTCTCTTCATCCTCAAAGCACAATACACGGCCGCAGTGGACTTACCACTTAGATTATCTAGGGACAAACCCGAGACCACATTCAGCCTCTGACATGCAGTGGCTACATGCCCATGAAGGAAATGATCATTTCTAAATCTCAGGTTTTTCACCTACTAGTTTTTTTTGTAAGATCAGATGAGGCAAGGCTGCAAAATCATCCCACCCGTGCTGGGCATAGAGGGTGTGTGGTGCACATTCTAGTTCTCGAGCTCCTGGTTTTGTTACCCCTGCCACGGCAGGCACGAGGTTGAAGCTCCCAGGGTGGGTGGAGGAGTAGGGAGGGAAGAATTCTGCAAGTTTCCCAAAGTGAAGATTCAGAAAATGATCCCCAGAAAATTCAGAAGCATCCTTCCTTACAAAGACTGGGTGGAGATATAAAATTAGAGAGCTGGAGACAGCTGAGGACATAATGTTCATGCCAGGTGTGGCTCCTGGGCTAGGTAAGGCTCTGAGGGTAAACCGACCAGTTAATTAAACGGAGTCTTGGCTCATAGTGGCTGTTGTGGGCAGTACAACCTGGCCTTTGCTGAAATGGTTTACGGGAAGAAGCCTCTGTGACTGTGGCTGGGTCATCTTGCTCAGGGTCGGGACCAACGTGGATGCTGGGTTTCAAATACACTTCAATTAAATGACTCATCAAGTATTAAGCAGAGGAAATCAGTAACTGCTTTTACGCTAATGCTAATGGAAGCTCCTTTACTCAATGGACACATCAGACCCTCTTCCAAAGATGTTCTCTTTTCATACAGGAGGGTGGGATTGTCTGATAAAATATAGAATTCTCAGGTAAATTTGAATTTCATCTAAACAATGAAAAATATTTTAGTAGTCTCAAATTTATCTCAAACATTGCACCAGAGATATTTACTGTTTATCTGAAGTTTAAATTTAACCAGGCATCCAATTTTTTGTTTTTGCTCTGGTTTTGGCTACATCTGACAACCATAAATGAGGTAGATTCTCCTTAGGCCATTTGCTTCTTATCATTACAATGGTATTAAAGAAATCCCTTTCAAACCAAGCTCACTAACAGACACAAGGATCAATATGGCCTTAAAAACACCTCATGAAAACCATTTAGTTCATCAGCAAGTTTTTTTCTTTTTCTTTTTTTTTTAATCATCAACAAATTTTTAAAAGAAAGTTCCAGAAGTGATTCTTCTGGGAAAAAAAAAAAACAAAAACAAACTTTGGAAAAGTCTCTAGCATGTGATTAAATGAGTTAATATTTTAAGGCATATTATTTCCAATAACTTTTACAAAAACCCAATATGATCACTACAGTTGTTATTCCCACTTTACAGATCAGAACATTAAGGCGCAGATACTTTAAATCGGTTGATTTCCCTGGAGTTGGGATTCAAGCCCAGGTTTTAACAACTGGAGTGTGTACTCATAAACACCATGCTATTCTGTCTTCAATTAATGTAACTTAAGACATAATATCCCAAATTATATGCAAGGATAAGAAATCAGACCTCTTTCTGCAATCTCAAAAGATGCTGGACTAAATTTTCTAAGCCTATCAACCAATAAATGTCAGATGACACGATGTCCCAAGTATTATAATAAATACACTAGAAAATGCTCCAAATTGGCTTCTCCTTTATCGAGCAAATCTTTTGTTTCCACAAGTAAATTAAAATAATGTCCAAATTAACTCTCTACTCTCAATTGTTTTTATCTTGCCAATTCCCTTGCCTGTGCTCAGTCTTGTTTGGGCCGTGCCCAGTGGAACCAATATGGCTTCTTCAGTAGTGAGTGATCATTCTAACACCAAATTGCTCATGTCCTCCACATTTATGATGTTCCAGTGAATCATCACAACACATATCACATAAAAATATCAACGTATCAGCCCAGTGAATTCTCACCAGAATTCTAAAATATGATCAAATCTCAGACTAGTTTCCTAACAGCTCTCTTGAGGATCTATCATTTATTATTCTGTTCATCTCTCTTATTTAAAAGCTTTTATTTCCCCTTTGGCTTCTGTCTTTCTGGCATTTTAGTGCTAGATTGATGTGGACTTTGTATAAAGGAAACAGTCTTAATTCTTTTATTGTCGGAGATCTCCAGAATTTGAATAGGCAAACTCTCTGCTCCAGTATTCTTGAGAACTTGGAAAAGTCCCCAGACTTTTGTATCCTAGGGCTGTTTCTGGTGGTTCTTCCTCAAGCTGTGACCTTTCATCAAGTACTTTTCTAATAGCCATGCCTATCCTTGGCTTTGGAAATTTGCTACTACAAAGAAGGTAGGACATATTATTCCAATTTCATTTTTCTCCTGTAGCATACCCTTTTATTTTTCTTAGTTACCATGTCAGGCACTCATCCCAAGAGGAAAAGGAAACTTTGAATTCAAAACACAATGTTGCCCACTACTTGGACCCACTGAGCTAGACCGTTCCACTGAAGTACTGCAGGTCATGCTTCCCCTGTTCCTGGAAATAAAGCCCTAGCTCTATCAAGACTTTCTGTCCACATAGGACTGGACCTGAATGGGTTTAGCTGCCTGTTAGTCTGAGTCTGCCTCAAATTCCAAAATGATATCTTCCCCGCCAGACCAGATTCTAGCTTCTAATTTTTTTCCACTCCACGGGAGATCATGTCTAAAAGAAATGCAATCATTTGCAATAGCAGTTCCAATTCTAGGAGAAACTTTCCCAGCCTCAAAACAGGTATCTCATCTTCATCAAAGCAAGATCCTTTTAGAGACATGCAGGATACAGCTCAAGGAAAAATGTTATGTCAGCTGATTGAAATGTTATTACCAGTGATTCAGGTAGGATTTAGCCCCCCAGGTCCCAGTTCATTGCATATTTTCTTAATCTGCTGAACCAGGCAAGACTGTGTTTGGTTGGGGAGATAACTGTATTACAACTGAAGCTGAAAATATAATTAATTATAATATTATGGCCTATTGTATTTAATACTATTAGTATTCCATTATGAATGGGAGCTTTATGAAAATTATTGCAGAATTACCAAAAAAAATCACTTATACTTGTTTGTAAAAATGATAGATGAAACACTCATATTGACTTCGAATCCCTCCCGAATCCCCATAGATATCAATAAAGGATTTTTAAGGCATAATCTCATAAAGGAAAAGGAAAGGAATTAACAACAATATTTTAGAAGGAAATATTTACCACAGAAGGATGAGTGGTACCTGAGTTGGCATAAGACCTGAAATGTAGAAAGCTAGAAATCACCAAGTCTCAGAAATTATTAGCAATGGGTCCTCTGGAAATCAGAGTGAAGGTAGGACTAAAACCAGAAGGATCCCAATCTGGAACAGAATGGCAAGTAAGAGGAAGATACAACAGCAGGTAATGGAAATTAGCTACTGTAAATACTGTAAATAAATATATGGCTACTCCAAATAAAAGATAAGTAAGATTGCCACCCCAATGTTGTGCAGCTGCCGGATTGCCCCTCTCTCATCCTGGTAGAAGAGGGGAAACTGAGCACCAGTACACAAGGCCCAGTTGGCCAATGGTTTATGTACACAACAGAAGAAAGGAATTACATCAAATGGTGAGCCCACCAGTCGTCTCCCAGCTCTCAGATCCCTGGTATTCTCCTATTTTCCACCAGGTCAGCACCTCCTGGCAGGACGTCAGGTCCTCCTGAGGAATCTGATTAGCCCCAGAAGAAAGAACTAAGGATGATGCTAGCAGATAGGCTTTTACAAAACAGCCCCGAGAGATGATATTTCAGAGAAACTCCTATCTCAGTCCCTACTTACAGCACTTCAGTGAGCTTTCTATATAGAAACAAAACAACCAAGGATAGATAGCATATGAAGAAAACTTCTAACATGAAATTTGCAGGGTCAAAAGGAAACAGAAAATTGGAGGAAGCTATGAAGGGAGAAATTTTTCAAAAGTTATTCTAATGTAAATGTACAATTTATATTTATATAAAATGTTTATATCTCTACACCAATATATATTATATCTGGCATAAATCTATAAAACTAAGCATACAGAATGTTTTTATAAAAGAAAAAAAGACTGACAAATGGAAAATCACCATAAAAAATGGGTGTAGGGCACTCATAGAGCTTAAGAGTGTTACCTGGCCTTTGAACATCAAACATGCAATTTGACTGCCTCCTTCCTTAATCATTGTTTGAGATTGGACAGTTCATTTCTTCCTTGGAGTCCCTCCTTTGTAACACAAGAGTAATGGACTTCACCTCTTATCATTGTTCTGGGGATTAAACCAGAAATGAATATCAAAGTCTGAGGAAAGTGCTAGCAAATAGGGTCACCTATGAGAGACTCAGGTTTTCTAGCTATTCTAATCACCATTACTACTAGTTTGTTATGCACAACAGAAGCAAAACTTATCAACCTATCATTACCATTGTAAAAATCTCTGTTGTCTCCACATTTGTGTAGATTTCTGACCACAAATGAGAAATGGTAGACTCCTCTAGAAGAATGGAAGTGCGTGCATTCTGAGACCAGGAGAGGTCCTGCTCACTGCCATGCCCACCCTCAGTGAGTGGTGTTGCACTGAGTTCAGGAATCCCAGAGCAGGCAAGACTGGAGAACAGAGAGCATACATGGACTAGTTCTAAAGAACAGACAGAGACTTTAGGACAACCCCATTCACGGCAGGGAGCTTCGGTTTGTCTTCATGGACCCTGCTTTGGCTCTACACTCATCTTCAGAGCATCATGGCAATGAGTGTTGGTGGGACATTCAGCTTCTCACTGGAGTCTTCTGTTCCGCCAGCCCCTCCTCAGGGGCTCAGCAGCACAGTCCTAGGTAAATGGAATGAGATGATGCGAGGAAGCACAACAGAGCTGATTAGTATTAAGGATCAAAACAAAGCACACCAAAAACAAACAAACAAACAAACAAACAACAACAACAACAACAAAAAAACTCAAAGGAAATGTCCCAATGCAGCAAAATCAGAAAGCCCTCCCTAAAGCGCAATCCTAGCTACAGCCAAAAGAATTCTCCTTGCTTTGAGGTGATTTTTTTCTTTCTCTGTGGCACTGTTAGTGGATTTGGCTGACCCTGGGCTTATCCCACGCTGTTTTGGCGCACTAGCCTGCTGCTACCGTCTCCTACACACCAGAGGAGGCAGCCTTGGAGAAGTAAAACTACTTGACACAATTTGATAAAACAAAGCACACTGTTCCAGGATGTGAAACCAGACAGGTTTTAAACAGGCTGACCCGTTCTACTATGTGTTCTTTTTCCTACTCTTTCTGTTCATATTGTAAAAAAGTGATGTATATATTACTCATAAACATTTCCGTAAGTATATACCTATCAATAAAATCTATATAGTTATATACATTCAAACACAGAAAAGCTTCTCTGTTACAGAATAGTTGAAATGGATGCAAATTCTGTGGCCAAGAAACAGAATTAGTGGGTGGGTGGGTGTTTATTTCAAAGACGTTCCCTCCAACCCCAACAGATGTATCCACACTAAGACTTGCTATTTTGTTAAATAATAACCTTTGCACCACTCCAGGTAAAGACAGTGATATTGGGGGGGGGGGTGCATTAGAAGAGAGTTTAGACCTTATATATATTTTTCCATTCTAAGAGTTCCCTGTTGTGTCAGACACCAACTGGAGAAATAAAAGTTACATTGTAATTTCAAACATGATTGATCCTCAGGTAAGGAAACCATCCTCAGTACTTTATTATTTGTTGTCAAGGTGAATTATATTCTAAGCTTATACAGTTCCATTTCCCACTGTTTTGTATAACAAATATAAGTTACATTTCCTGAATTCCAAAAAAAGAAAAAAAACCCTCTATTCCCCCTAGATTGCCAGCTCATTCTTCCCAAGGCACTGATTTTATCCTTTCACTTTTCCAAATTAAAGAAATAGTCCCAAACCCCTTAGCCACAGGGACTTCTCACCACCTAATTGTATCTTCTTAACCAACCATACAGGCCCATCACCCTCTGAGGTCCTTTACCTTGTTTTGCCTCTGTGAGTTTCAACCACTGAGCTAAGTATTTTATAGAGATCATCACAATACAAAGTCTTCCAAGTACACGTTTTACTCTTAAGTTTCAAGTCCAATTTCTCCCAATTTTTGTCTATACAGTAGCGTGTCTCTCTCATACTTCACGGTTTATAAGCTATCCTGGGAATTTTAGATTTTTCCACTTTTATGTTGTTAACACATAAGGTGGAGATATTGAAAGTAAGGGAAGCATTATTATGGAAAATCACAATTATTGTAGTTATCGGCAAACATTTAATATAATCAATGTTCACAAATGGAGAAGCCACAGGACTTTTTAAGTGCTGTTAGTAATCTGGTCCCCCAAATGACACCACCTGCAGCCACATGGCAGGACCTAATGATAAAAACTTTTAAAAGCACTCTGGTAGGCATTTACATGTAGAACAACAACCCAGAACCAAGACAGTCAAGGTTTTATATTAAGGGACAAGTGCAATTCGGCGTTAAGATAAAGTTTGAACTGTTGAGGCTAATGGAGTATTTTCAGGAATAAACCTGCAAAAACCTGGGTCATATATCTTTGCATTGCTCCAGGGTCCGCACAGAGAGATAGAAAAACAACCAGGCTACAGTCCCAGACGCATTTTACAGTCGTGCCCATTAACTCTTAGAGAGAATGCAGACATACCACCTAATGACAGCAATTTCCAGTCAATCTAGCAAAAGACATGACCTGTTCTGGGTTTCCTGGAGGTTATAAGAACATTGACGAATTTATTGAGCCAATATAATAAGATAACCAGATGGAGAAGCTAATGGGCTGAGACACCGACAGTTAAGCATTATTTGGTAGAGTGGAGAGTAGAGTATATTATAGGCCAGTACTTACCTTTTAATTAAAATAATACTGTTTTCAGCATAATTTTAGCATAGCAGTTAGGCAGCATGGATTCAAACTACCAGCCTTCTTATTTTTTAAAATTTTCTTTTCCTTTTAGCTTCTTTGGGGATGACTGCTTGAACAAAGTCCGACAACCAGAATAGTATAGTATTTTGATCCAGCTGTTTAAAGCTTATTATTTGCTTGCTATATAATTGCTTGTTTGACCCAAGTTAATATTTAAAAGATAAAGAAGCAGTATGGCAATAGTCACAAAAACAGGGAAACTTAGAACTGAAAATAAAATCTTTCAGGCTTATTCGGACCTCGACATCCCATCTCTGATACCTTCTAACAGTTATTCTGTAAATCACAGAAATTTAAAATATCTCCTTCAGGTTTCTGTTTTTAAGTACTCCTCAGTTGTTTCTACAATGAGACATGAAGATCTTGCCTTAAGCGCATCCATTTCAGCTGCCCAATACCCTTCTACACCCAATTGTATGACGGACGTTACAATCTTGAAAAAAACGTTCTTATCATCTTACACCCAGAGTCTGATCACTGACCCCATGTGTCTTTGGGATTCTCTTGTACCTCAAAGCCTTGAAGGTATCCTTATATCTCCCTCCTCCCCGCCCCCCGTAGAGTTTTTCTCTCATCTTTGTCTTTGATCTTGTTTCAAACTTTTAATATGGACAAATGAAACACATGTCAGCGCAGTTTCCCCTTTGTCAACTTATTTCGTCCACCATTACTTCTCCTCTTTGGGCTCCAGTTACACCTATTTTTAACTTATTCTGTCTCTCTTCCCCTAATTTACTGCTCTCCCTTCTGTGCCCCTCAGTTATCCCTTCATTTCTTTCTGGTCCCATCTTTCTCTCTTCTTTTCATCTTTATTTTTTTCTTTCAGTCTTTGAATTTGCTGTTCGGCCCCTCTTATTTCAATACACCTGCGTGATTTGAGTCATAGTGTTGATTTCAGTTTTATTTTTCTGGCTTTAAATTTTGGAAGACATACACACACTAGTAAAATCAGTGGCAACATATGCACACAAATAAAAAACCTTTATTCCTTCATCACAGAAATTGACAGTGGTAATAGCCAGCCTATTGCACTCACTGTGTCCATGATGGGAATTCCAGGGATGTCCATGTTTCTCACTTCCAAACACAAGTATAAGGGCACTTCTCAAAATTAATTTCGGAATTCTTTACTTTTTAAAAATCTTATGTCTCAGGGCTGCCTGGGTAGCTCAGTGCGTTAGGCTTCTGCCTCTGGCTCAGGTCATGATCTCAGGGTCCTGGAATTGAGCCCCACATTGGGCTCTCTGCTCAGCGGGGAACTTGCTTCCCTCTCTCTCTGCCTGCCTCTCTGCCTACTTGTGATCTCTCTGTCAAATAAATAAATAAATAAAAATAAAATCTTAAAAAAAAAGTTAAGTCTCTGCTCCCTTTCATTACTCTGGGGAATGGAGATTTGACTATACTGCGTGTGAAAGTGTTGTGTTTCTATTAGTGCTTTGAGTTGTTCTACTGGGACTGATGCAGCCCAACAGAAGAGTTAAGAGTAAGCTCTCTTATGAGTGTGAACAAGTCTGAAAGCGTATCATCACCGGAGGCTTTAATATTGACCTTCTGTATCATTGTGTCCATTATACCCTTTTAAAGTCCGTTCATACCTTGCAATATTCACTTACTGTGCTAGTTTTTGTACCTGTCTACTTTAAAGTTTTAAGCACAATATTGATCCCTCTGTAATTTCCTAAAATCATATTATTTTCCTGCAGGCAGCTCAACTTTTCTTTATGTATAATACTTTAGGAAAATAAATAAATTATAAAATTTATTGTAAAATAAGTGCAACTTTTTTCTTTTGTATACACACACACACACACACACACATACACACAAAGGTTTGGTCCACTAAATATTTTTTGTAAGAATAACATTATACTTGAAGAAAGGTACTTTTAGAGACTTCCTTTAAAGGGGCTACTTTTTTTTGTTTGTTTACTCCTTCAGTATAGGAGATAATATTCCACTACAGGTACTTTATTTTTTTTTTTTATTTTAAAGATTTTATTTATTTATTTGACAGACAGAGATCACAAGTAGGCAGAGACGCAGGCAGAGAGAGAGGGGGAAGGAGGCTCCCTGCCCAGCAGAGAGCCCGATGTGGGGCTTGATCCCAGGATCCTGGGATCATGACCTGAGCTGAAGGCAGAGGCTTAACCCACTGAGCCAACCAGGCCCCCCTACAGGTACTTTAAATAACAAACTTATATTACCTCTTGGGTGTGGTCTAGGCTCCCACTACTGTACTGATTTGCCCCCCACAAAGTCTCTCTAGGGAATCGGTAAAATAAGTTCTGCCGGAGGTTCTGGACTGTGAAGCATTAACTCTCCTTAAAGAAACTGTAATTTACCAATCTCTAAGTTGCTTTGCACCCACTTAAGATTTTTAAGCCTGACATGAAGTCTTCATTTCCATGCTTGGTTCCGCTGGCCGTTTGTTAACCTTGACATAGGAGAAGATGCTAATCCTCCCTACGACTCAGTTTGTTCATGGGAAAATGGAGAAAAAAAGAATGCTCACTCCAGAAGATTATTGAATAAGACAATGACAGAATAGGTAATTTAGACCAAAATTTCTGATGAGGACAACTATGAAGGCTATACAAAAAAAAAAAAAGTTTTAAAGGTACATGAGCACATCAAGAAAATAACAAGATGGGGAACTGTTGAGCCACGATCTAGTAGTGGTAGACAGAGGCTTAGGGAATTGATCCCATTAGGGCAGCTCTTCACTTTGGGGACATTTGCTAACTTTGTCATGGGAAGTGGTTGAAAGTCAGTGGCTTATAAGCACTTTTGAGAACCTCATGTGCCAAGGGAGACAGGAATTCGGATTTTGAGTTCCCGTATGTGGGAATGTGGTCCTGAAGACTGCCCCTCCATTTAGATAGAGGATCTGCAGGGGCTCAAACCAGGTGTAAAAGTGAACTAGAAATTAGCATTCCAGGCAGGGGTCTCCAGTTCAAAATTGTCTGTCTTAGTACATGAAATTGGATTAAGGTGATCACATAGTGATAATGCCCCCAGGTGTTTGGCAAAAGATGGTCATATTAAAAAGTATAGATGAATGTGTAGGTTTACATCATAGTCATGATCTCAAAGAAGATCTCAAACGTGGGATTTTACAGGTAATAGCTGTCAGCATTATAACTAAATGGTCTCAAAAGAAAATATTTTCCCTCTTTCCTTTTTTTTTCTTTTTTAAATGGAAGATTATAAAACAATTGTAAAGGAGCTGCAGAGAGAGCGCAAGCATGTGCTTTCTCCTTTCCCATGTCCCTGAACTAGAGGAAAAGAGATGGTTTAGCTGGAGAAGTTAGTGAGACCATACCAACCAAATTCCACTGATAGAAAGTTCAGGAAAAATCTCAGGTGAAGGAAATGTCTGCCCACCTGCTTTTCATGGCGAGTACTTGGTTAATTTTAGAATGTATTATCTGCCACAGATGAATAGGTTGTTTTCTCTAGCCCAGGATTTGGTTCACAGTCACCTTTCAGCAAATGCTTTTTGAATATAATGCTGATTTGTAGATACTTCATTTGTGGAATGAGAAACCTATTCACACAGTAAAGGAAGTAATATCATCTATAAGCACATCAGCACAGTGGTCAATCCCTAGGCTGCCTGTGGTAATTCAGGCAAAATTTGGAGTTGAATGCCACTGTGCTTCCCATTTTCAACATGTTGTTACTGAATCTTGATATACTTTGTTTTCCAAATTGAAAATCACATTAATTTTTATTAATATTTGACTTAGCCACCTTCTCATCATGGCCACGTTTTATATGGAACTTATTAAAATACTTTCAAGATTTGTCTTGTCTATTAATTGGCATAATACTTGAACTTAGGAAGTGTCAAGGTTAAGTATCTCACCTAGATATAGAAACAGAATGACAAAGTGTGACAGCAGGAATTGTATATGATATGCCCTCCTACTCAATCATGTGTAGCATGTCACTTCTCGTCCAACTTATCATGAAAGCCATTGAATGTATCTGACAGGACATATATTTGACTGCTGGAATGATGGACGTCTCTGAATGTGTAGACCTGGCTTGATGGGAGAAGATTATGAATGTGTGGCATCGAGGGCAGGTTCCCAGCAGAGAAAACAGAATTTCTACCTGATGCTGCACCAGGGTTCTGGGATATTTGTCCTGTATGGTGGTTGACAGTTTGCATGTGTCTTAACTCTGGCAATCAGTCAACCTGCTCTTGATAGGTAATTGCCCGAGGGAACCTAATTTTTCCACATCAATTGTCACACATGTCTCTAATATTCTTATTCACCATTAACTAGATTGACGATGTTGTTTCAGACAAGAATAGGAAAAGGAGGGAAAGGTTTCTCTTTCTTCCTCGAAAGACACAACATTTTGGCTAAATTATGTAAGTAAAAAGCTAACAAATCTTTGGAGCAGATACTTAAGATGAAAATAGATGACAATGTCCAATGTCACATTCATGCATTGATCAGTATGAAATTGCTAATAATATACTATGTTGATGCACATGAAGTCAAGTTATTTTAACTCCTGGAAGGAGGGAGCCATGAATGCATTTTAAAAGTAGGAGCTTTTGGTAACCACTTGATGTGGCTCTTTGTCTTTCTAGTCTTTTTATTTTATATGTTTTAAGCTAAAATAAATAATTTATTTTTCTAATTATAAAAATAATATATATGTTATTTATGTCTGGAAACAAGATGATGATTGATATAGTGAAGAAATATAAATTACTAGTAATTCTATCATAAGTTTTGATATATGTATTTTCAGATATATAAAAACACACACATATACATATTATTTATACATTATCACTCTAATGGGTGTTTAGTATTCATTTTACCAAAATTCTGTATTAATGTACTTTTGAGTTTTTTATAGTTTTAAACTTACAAATTACACTTTAAATTATAACCTTGAGATTACATGTATGAAGATACCTTTACTATTTTTTTATGAAAAATGACAAAAAGGAATCACTGGAATGAAGCATATACAATTTTAGACTTTTTTATATCAAATGTTTTACTTCTCAGAATTTAGACTCCTAAGAATAGAATAAGAATTTCCAGTCTCTCACCCCAAAGGGTTTTTTTTTCTTTGACAACGTAATAAATTAAGAAAAAACAATATTACCTTTGCTGTTTGCTTTGGACTTGATTTGATTACAGATGGATAAGACATGTGTTTTATTTTTATTTCTTGTGTGTGTATTTATATGTGAATGTGCATGTGAAATGGTTGTTTAAAAAATCATGATCATCATTCTTGTATTTTTCTATGTAATTTACATCTTAAAGTTTTTATTTTGAGGTAATTATAGATTCATGTTGCAAAAATAGCACAGAGTTCTTGTGTAAATTTCACTTTGTTTTCCAAATATTTACATCATTCATAACGATAACCATCAAAACTAGGAAATTGACGTTGGTGTTTATAGTTATGGGGCACTTTCATCATTCTGTGTATCTACCGTTACAATCAGGATACAAAACCATTATGGTTTTATATACAAATATTTCTCTTATGCTATACCTTTATTATCACACCACACCCACCCCTTTCTCCTCAACATCCCTTTTCCCTAGACACCACTAATCTGTTTTCCATCCCTATAATTTTGCCATCTTAATAATGTTACATAAATAAAACCACTAACTTATCCTTTTAGGACTCTATGCATATTACAGTTATTATACATTTGTGATTATTTCTTTATGTTGCACCTTTTAAAGGACCATTTTAAATTTTGAGATATCCCTTTTACAGAGTGCTGTATTTTATTTATTAAACAGGTCATTTTATGGTGCCTAACTTTAGAGTTTTCCTAGTATCAATCGTTTATATTATTCTCACGCACTTAATGTGTATATTTTTACATTTGTTAAATCATTTAAAATTTCACATGTAAATGTCTTCACTTTGGTTTTATTTTGACACATTGAAAAAGAGAAACTCCAACTTAATTTTGTTGTTGTTAACATAATTTTCCCAATATAAGTAGCTGAATGACCCATATACTTCTCCAATTTGAAAAAGACAAATTTACAGAATACTGAGTAATATATACACATGCATATACATACACACATTTGCATAATGACTTATACTCACTTACCGTAGTCTATCAGGTCTGTTTCTGGGATTTTCAAATTTCAGTAACCTCCAACGTTTCTTTTCTTGAAGTCTCTTGTACTGCGAGGTATACGTAGCCAGCATTTATGCAAGGCTCACACATTTATAGTGAGGTATGCTCCTAGGTATTTTCTAAGTTTCATCCTCTCATCTGGCCCTGATAGTCTCTTGTCAGTTAGTATCATTGGAAAAAACCCGAATCACTTGTACCCAATCAAGTCTGAGGTGAAACAGTGTTTCCTACTTATCCTGGTGGGAACCAAACAGCCTTCCCCAGGCAGTAGGCTTAGAGAAATTCAGCAGACTTGTCCTCTGCCTCCTCAGAGTTCCTGCCTCTCTGGGGCGCCTACCAGGTTCAGATGGCAAAGACAATGGCCCAGTGGGAAATCTGGCTAGCACAAGCACTGGCTTACTATCTTTTGCTTTTCTTGTCACGGCCCAGCAATTAGGTGGTGTTTCTCTAGAGAGCCTTCTATCCAAACGGATCTCTTCACAGTAGCTACTTAAAACCTCCATCTTTGGGCACTTGAGTGGCTCAGCTGGTTAAACGACTGCCTTCTGCTCAGGTCACGATCCCTGAGTCCTGGGATCAAGTCCCATGTCAGGCTCCCAGCTCCATGGGGAGTCTGCTTCTTCCTCTGACCTCCCCTCTCATGCTCTCTCACTCTGTCTCTCTCTCTCAAATAAATAAATAAAACCTTAAAAAAAAAAAAAAAAAGCAAACCTCCATCTTTATTCTCAAACCTCCACTCTGGATTTCTCTCACTCTCAGCAGATTACATGTTACCTTCTTCACAAAGGAAAGAGAAGCTCTCTTAACTCTTAATTCGCTCAACTTTTTACCATGTCACCTATCACATTACCTGCAACCACCTACTTTTTCCTTCATTTATAATAAAAGAGTTGTCCCTCTTTTTTATAGCTTATTTCTCCACCTACGGTCTTGTTTTCTTGGAGAGCTTGCCCTATTGATTTCCCCTCTTGTATTTCTTTAATAAATTTCTATTCTTTGCTTCTCTCTTCAAAATTTTTCTAGCTTCTCCAATCTTAAGAAAAAAGAAAAATCCAATTCTCACATGTCACGTCAAGTTGCAGCTCTCTGCGGTTACATGACATTTCTAATTATTCATCCTGTTTATTGGTGTTTTCTGACTAGCCCTGTCAGAATACCGTCTATTATATTGATCTTTTCAAACACCCAGTGCCAGAATTTCTTTGACTTTTAAATTTTTCTGTTTTCCAATGTATTCATTGTGTTATTACTACTCCTTCTATTTTGAAAGCTTTTATCCTCTCTATTTTTAGTTATAGTCTTTTGGTATCTAGATCCTTTCTTATTACTTATTTAATTAAATGTGGAATTTATTAGTTAGGGCTTCTTCTTTCATAATGAAAGTATTTGTTGTTAGTATTTTTCATCTGATTTTACCCTGAGATGCATCTCATATGGTTTGATATATGGTCTTGTCATCTTCCTTTTTTCTTTAAAGCCTATAATTGCAGTTTTGTTTTCCCTTTGAATCAGAAATTATTAAGAATAGTGCTTTTGGTTTCCAAGTAGTTTGATTATTTCAGTTTATTTCATTATTACTTTCTGGAATCATCTAGTGAAAGTCAGATAATGTGATCACCGTAAGATATTCCTTGTTACCTAGCTATTTAAGAACATTCACATACATTTAAAAACAGTATATGTTCTCTGTAGGATATAGCATTTAATATGAAACTATTAAAACAACATTATTATTAAAGATAATACTCCATCCTTGGCTTTATTTTTTCTATTTTGAATATGTCAAGTCTAAGAGAGCTAAGTCAAAGTTTTCCACTAAAATTGGTGTTTGGGCAATAACTTCTTGCTTTTGAATGCTATATATCTAATTGTATAAATGCTTATGAAAAAACAGCTTCACTCTGGAGTGAAATTTTAATCAAAATAATATAATCCTCTTTATCTAATTTCTTCACCTGGATTACTAACTCGCCTGTTAATATTGATTTGGTAATATGGCTTGCCTGATATGGTTTTGCTAATCCGTTAACTGTTATTTTTGGATGGATTGTCTCATAATTACCATATAGATTCATTTTGTGTTTTGACCCCTTTTTTTCAGAATTGTATTTTAATAAAAATTTACTTACATATGTATTTATTAAATAGCTAACTCTTCTGGAATATTGTGAAATTCAAAAGGTACACACTGGTGAAAAATGAAATAAATCTCTCCCCCTTGTCTCCCAGGTATCCATTAACTGTTCCCAGAGGTAACATTATTACTTCATAATAACAAACTTACACAGATTTTTACATGGTGTTTTCCTCAAACAAATTAAGGTATATATATATTTTTTGCCCCTGATGTATTTAGTCTAATGACTATACATAATCTCTCTCTATTCATATACAACTATGTTATTCTTTTCAGTGACTACAGAATATGTCATTGTTTTCCTGTATCATAATTTCTGCCGACCTCCTTTCTTTCTTTCAATTCACATGTCTAGCGTTCACCAAGATTCTCCTTTTTTACAGTATATGAATTCTGGTATGATTAATAAGTCTGGAAATAATAATTAACATTAGTTAAAACTAACACATGCACAGGAATAGTCCAAATGCATTTTAAAATTGGCACTCTGTTGTACTAAGCTACATAATTACGTAATCAAATTACTCTTATATTATGTCCATTGACTGTATTACTGATGAATGGGCACAGAGATTTCTCACAGCAAACTTATTTTTTCAGGCTCTTTTGCTACATGGATGGAACCCTAGCCTTTGCCAGGTCAAGATGCATGAGGGAATCTAACACTATTTGTATATAAACACGTGCATCTCCACATTCACTATTTGTGTTATTGCTACAGAATTGTGCTCTATAAATAAAATAATTCCAATTAATTTTATTTGGTTAATTCCTATACAAAAGAAATAAAACTATATCTATAATTACAGATAATGTATTTTCAGACAGAATCAAACTTCTTTTTAAATTGGGCTCCATGAGACCTCAATTCTGAGCAACACAGTTTTACAAATCTGATGATTAGAAGAATTTGCACAGACTGGCATCTGCCTTCATATCCACTATCTACACATTTCTAAGGCCAAGTGCTAGAAGATGTGTTCACTCTGTGATTTGACTGCTGGCCCTATGCCTTCATCTATGAGTCAGCAGAATGGGTAGCAGGAGTATTCCTGGAAGCCATTCCTACTCTTGGGCAGAGAGCTATAACTTATGGGACTGTGAAACACACAGATATATCCACCACAACCCAAATTTTGTGTATTCACTGCAAAATTTCTTCTTTGCCTAAGTACTCTTAATCTTTTTGTTTCCATAGACCTCTTTGGCCATCCAAAGCGTATGGGCTTTTCAGAATAAGTGCATAAAATAATATAATAATATTATAAAATAAGTCGGGATATTGAAATGCATATATAAAATAATAAAGTGGAAATATATTGATGTATTGTGTCTTTATTACTATATTAAAAAGACCTATTCCTGTGATTTCAAATAGTGATAAACAATTGATATGCTGAGTTAGCTATTACAATGCTATAGTGATATAAAATATATGTAATGTCAGGGTAAAATAATCACAGATATTGTTAATTTACTGTGATTTAATGCTTCAATTCATAGGTAAGGGAAATGCTAAGTCTGTGAACATAAGAATGTACTTTTCTATCCCAATTCACTTGTGCATCCTGAGTTCAGTTTAATTATCTGTATGTTAAGACCTCATGGCAGACCCAGATCACTCATGGCCCCTCCAGAGACACTATACGGAGAGGAGGATAAGGGATAGGAACTTGACATGGAACAATATAGTGATTTAATCAATTATAGTTAAAATATCTTTCTTTTGTAAATGTTACAGAATGCAATGGCCATTTGGGTACATTATTAGAAGTCCTCTCTAGAAAAGATCTATGAAAATGTAGAAACTTGAAGCTTAACGTCCAGTTCACTTCTTGGTAACTGTATCTCCATTTAGCTTCAGGGTAAATACATCTGTGCATTATATGTATATTTGATTTCCAGAGACTTTTCTCCTGAAGTCTTACCTTTCAACTTTGTACTTTTACATTTCATAGTGGGGAAATGCCTTTAATTCCTTGAATTCTTCCATTTATTTGAACCTAATGGCATTGTATGTTTGTTCATTTTCACTGAGGTGTGTATATACCTGTCCTATAGGAAGCTGAAGTAAACTAAAAGATGTATTAATTAAATTCTGTGCCCTTTAGTACTGAATAAGAAACATGGGAATGGTACAGAATCCTTGCAATTTTATTTCACCAATGAAAAAGTTAGCAATCTGTGCAGCCTTGATGGGAAGTCCAGGTAAAAATTGTCAAGGGAAGGAGTATACTTTTTCCATTAAATAAAAGCTTTCTCATATTTGTTGGGTTAGCCACCATGAGAGGGATGCTTAGGGCTAAGCATCCTTTACTAACTCATACAACTGACAACGTAAATGGCCCCTTGTGATATCCTGAATTACTGGTCATCCATAATGGGTGCTTCTCAATGCAGTGCCTTTTATAAGGGGAAGATTATACATCCTCATACTGTTGAAATCAGGTCTTACCATGTTACTTGCCTTAGGCCAGTGGTTCTCAAATAGGAGCAATTTTGCCACCAGTGGACATGTATTGGTACCCGGAGACATTTTTGGTTGTCACAGCTAGGGGAGGGATTGCTATTGGTATTGAGTGGATAGAGGTCAGGAATACTATTAACACATTCTACGATGCACAGCACTGCTTTCCACAACAGAGAATTACCGAGCTCAAGATGTCAATAATGTCAATGTCAAGAAACCCTGCTTTAGGCAATAAAATGTAAAAATAAATGATGTTTCTCCTTTTAGGCAGAAGAGTTGAGAGTAATTTCATTAGTTATTATGTTCTCTGACAATATTCCAGAGGGAGATTGCTCCATCAACCTGGTTTCCAGAGTAAAAATAACATGAAACAATCAACATTTGTGAAGCATTTGCGGTCTTACCCTACTTGCAAACGAACAATCTTAGCCTCCCACTGTTTTAGAATGGAAGGCACGAAACTCTTGAATCAGAGGGGAAAAATAATCATTCCTCACACCACAGGCAAGCAGCATGAACATCATGTTTCATGTCAGTTCATCTTGTCTCCCAATTCCTATGGGAGTGACATGGGGGAGGTCAGCTCCAAGAGTACACGGATGGAAACCCTGAGTTAGGGAACTCAAAGTTTTTATAATGGATTGAAACCGGCAAGAAAAAGTGAGCTTTATTAAACTGAACAGTAGACAAGTGCTTTCTTTCCTTCAGAGGGAGACACTATCTCTATCTCTCAAGGCTGGTCACTCACTATACAAACTACTCAGAAAAGACAGTCCAGAGCCAAGTCAGCAGTGCCTCTGCTCATAAGACATGCATAAATGGGAGAGAAACATGGGATTATCTCCCCAAAGGAGAAAAATACCAGCAAAACTACAGTGAACTTACAAAATGAGTTAAAAATATGTTTGTGGGGGTGCCTAACTGGCTCAGTTGGTTAAGCCTTGGACTCTTGATTTTGGTTCAGGTCACAATCTCAGGATTGTGAAATCAAGCCCCATATCAGGCTCCACACTCAGTGGGGAGTCAGCTTAAGATTCTCTCCCTCTCCCTCTGCCCCTCTCCCCACCCATGATCTCCCATTTATAAATGGGATATATATATATCCCATTTATAGAATAAATAAATAAATTTTAAAATAAAATAAATTTGTGATATAAGCCACTATGATTCGGGCCACTCATTCCCTTTACTGGAAATCATATGACTTGTTACTCTTGAACCATTTACCAAATGGTGACCAGCTAACTAATTCCCACAAATAAGATCCTTTTACAGCCAAAATTTATAATAATTGTTCTCAGCCTGCAATATGAAAATGAAGGAAGAAGATACACAAAAGTTTTCCCCTAATATTCTCTTCAGATGTGTTTGTATGAAGCCATAAAGCCTCATCTGCCTGGCTAACAACTAATTTATAAATCACTTACCAATTACTTAAAGTAATGAATAGACTAATTAATATTAGTGCAACTGATACACTGTAAATATTTTACAAGGGATTTGTTACCCATCATAATTTTATGTATTCTGTTAACATGATAAATCATTTCAAAAGGTTAGTATGCCTCGTGAATGGTTTATATTTGCAAACAATTTATCTCATATAATGGCCCATAAATAATTTGTGATTTATACATTACCACATAGTTTTGTTTACCATAAATATGTGAATTCCTGGAAATTCATTTAAAGCTACTAAGTTCCAAAGTGATCTATTGTAGTTTTCAGTGACTGGGAAGAACAGCAATAAGGCTTTGTGGAATTTTCTTTGTTTGTTTTCATTTTAGTAATCCCACATATATCTATTCCTATAAGGATTTAGATGATGTGATTATTAATGATGAGATTGCTATGTTTTAACAATAATGAATAATTTTTAAAATTAAGTGAACATCAATTTTCAAAATAAGTATATTACCAAGAAAAGTCCTGGTTTCAAAATTCACCTCTGGAAACTTCTTCTGGAGTTATCTTCTTCATAAACTTGAACTTAGTCTGGATTTAGTCTATAAACATACAGAGTTCTTTTAAAACTGAAACTCCCAAATTTCTCTAGTTTTATCCCTCCATGTGCTATCTCCTTCACTTTCTTTAAAGATTTTATTTATTTGAGAGAGAGGCAGTGAGAGAGAACATGAGCGAGGAGAAGGTCAGAGGGAGAAGGAGACTCCCCGTGGAGCTGGGAGCCTGATGTGGGACTCGATCCTGGGACTCCGGGATCATGACCTGAGCCGAAGGCAGTCGTCCAACCAACTGAGCCACCCAGGCATCCCTCCTTCACTTTCAAACAACTTTCTTTCCTTTCACAACATTCACTCTTGAACCCACTAAGACCTGGGTTCCTCATCAGTCTTTCATAAAAAACAGCTTTCTTAAATGATAGAAAGATTTCTCATGTGTCTGTAAGTGTGTGTGTTTTATGATAGGAAGAATAACACAAATTCATTATAGAACTTTGAGCAGGACAGAAAATTAGATGTTGCCATCAGAAATATGTACTTTTGTTACTTGAGTGGTTATCCCACATTTTTGTCTTTCTGTTCTTTCTAAGTGTAAATATATATTCTTAAACAAATTTGCAGATGGCACCAAATTTAATTTTACTTGCAGGCTATGAAGACTAGGTCTTTGAGGACAAATATTAAATCATAAACTGGGAATGCTGAAGAAACTGGAGAATCCCAAATAGTGTTTTTTGAACAGTTTTAGCTGTGACCCATATTAAGAAATATGTTTATCATTGTGATCAATTCTACACATGTATTTTTTTAAAAGCCTCATAAAACAATTCCCATAGTACTGACATCACTTTTAATATCTTCTACTCTTTTTTGTCTTCTATTTCATTTTTTAAAAATGTGACAAGTGGTTTCATTAGTGGGTCATAGACAGTGAGTCAAAAGCTTATTGCCAGATCTGATAGCAGACCCCTAAGCACTAATTCACTTATCTCTGGGAACTCATGGCTTCCTTCAGCTTATTTGCTATAGGAGTCGCCAGACCTCTGTGGCCACCTGGAGTGAATTACCACTGATTCAATCTCTGTCCCAGAGTAGAGCTTCCCAGTATTGGTTTCAGTTTTAATTCGTTTATATACTGACCTCACTAATCCATAGGTGTTTGATCAAATCAAAGCACCATCTATCAAAGTTTCTCAATAGCGGCACTACTGACATTTTGGGCTGAATAATTCTTTGTTAGGAAGGGCTGTCTTGTTTATAAAATGTTTAGCAGCATCATTGACCTCTACCCACCAGATGCCAGCAATAACCTTCCACATACATCATTTATGACAATAAAAAATGTTCACAGACATTATTAAATATCCCCTGGTTAGGTGGGGGGCAAGATCCTTTCAAGTCAATAACCATGACTCTATATGATTAGGTATTTAATCAGTAAGAACTTACAGGGAGACAAAAAGTGAAATTCCAAATGAGTCCCTTAGTAATTTATTCTGTCATCCAAATCACTGTAACTTCATCCCCTTACCAACTTTTGCTCAGTTCACCAATGCCAGGAAACGATGTGTTCTCCATGGGTCTGTACCATGTAATTCTGGTGTGGAAGACAATAATATTAATAATAAGCAGTTATCATGTAATAGGCACTGCTCTAAGTGCTTTGGATAACAACCCCACCAAAGGCTTTGAAAGGCTGAGGGCAATTAAATGTCCTGCTTGGTAAAGCCATAAAGGCCTATTAAGGGATGGACTCGAGCTCTGAACCCAGACAGTATGGCTGCGGCATTCACATATTTATCCACTCTACCAAAACTGATCTTAATAACCCAGTATCTATAAATTGGTTTATAACAGATTGGTTTCCAGACATCTGTGCTCTTAAAACATGACTATCTGCAGAAAAGGATTCCTGCAAAAGGGAGACAGCATTCTTCCACTCTCATCTGGTTAAACATCAGATTGTCTCATTAGCACAATTCTTAATTAAGACCCTAGGGAGTAATTAATTCAGTGCACTCTACTTATATGTTACTAAGGCTTTGCCTTCAGTGGGTCTGGTCTGGTCTCTAAAGAATATGTACCATATTAAATGAGCTCCAGGGTGGTGGAATCCATTGTGTTTGTCAGCCTCATTCAGCCAGCCTTTCACCCCAGCATGTATAACCTCAAAGTTCACACACAAACCATTGACTGTCATCTTAAGAGAAATGTCAGATGGATTCTTCACTAATAAGTGGACTTGATGAACTTGGGGGTGGAGGATGGAATGGTGTAAAAGGGTTCAAACAAACCGTCAGGCATCGTCTCCATTGTCTCTAAACAAGGCAATTACATTGAAAGAACTGGAGTTGATCAGAAAATTGATCAAATGATTGAGCCCATGTGGCTCAATCATTAAGTGTCTTCCTTATGCTCAGGGCATGATCCCCGGGTCCTGGGATCAAGCCCTGCATTGGGCTCCCTGCTCAGTGAGGAGTCTGCTTCTCCCTCTACCCTTCATCCTGCTAGTGCGTGTGCTCTCTCTCTCTCTCTCTTGCTCTCTCTCTCTCGGATAAATAAATAAAATCTTCAAAAAAAAAAAAGAAAAAGGAAAATTGATTTTCATGTGCAATTCAGTCACCCATCCCTTTGCCCCAGTGTCTGCACCTCTATGTTTCCTTCTGAATTACATTAAGATCCAATGTCTTGGATCTAACATAACTTTCATAGCCTTGAAGAAAATCATAGTTTGTCTAGAAGGCAAGAAACATGTTTGAGCATCTATGCTGTGATCCATTTCCTTATACTAGGCCATGTTCATCTTTATAGGTGTATGTCTTACCTACTGTCTCTGGAAATCACATATACATATAATGTACAGGTGTTTTTACCCTGAGTGGGATGAGCATACAACTGTATTTTAGAGTCTTCTGTTTTATGAGTCTTCCTATCTTAACCCAGTCTCTAAAATGCCATTTTCCCTTAATATTTTGTCTAGACAAGAGACCCAAAAGATAATTGCACATGACATTTAGTGAATTTGGACCAGATGACACAGTGGAATATTTGAAATATTTGTGAGTGTGTGTGTGTGTGTGCGTGTGTGTGTGTGTGAGATGTATATATTTGGATTTCTTAGTCACTAAAAGAAAGTATCAGATAATGTTCAAAGTGTTATATATAATACTACATCCTTTTATTCTGGTCAGTGGGTTCTACATCATATTAGAAGTTGATGCTGAATGGATCTGAGGCTGCTAAGGCCTCAGTGGATGGCCAGATCTTGACCATTTTTTCTATATTGGTAGGGATGATCTAAAGCCCATTAGTAACTAATTCTTTTAGTAGCATGTCTTCAGAAGTACATGCTGGAAAAGTGAATGTATGGTCACATGTGAATTTCAGGACCAAAAGCAGTAATCTGCTGTAACACTTCTTTTTGAGAATCATGATGCTACTCTGATGAATTTGTGATAAACAAGACTTGGAACCATAATACTATATTGGGTTTCTGTAGACACTTATACACGTCGAAAAGAAGGTTGCTTTGAGCTATACTCCAAGTCGAAAAGCAGGTATATTATTTTCTCCCAGAGCTCTACCCACATGGAGAGTTGCTGCTTTGTATTTATGACTCTCTTGATTTCCTTCCCTTCTAGGGAGTTACTGAAGTTGCCGGTTTTAGCTCTGCAAAACAGCTGGAGATGGTGGCTGATCCATCATTCTGGATCTCTTAGTACCTAATGATCAGCAGACGCTTCTGCCAGCTTTCAATGACCATGTAGCATGAACAAGAAAGAAACCTGTGCTCTGTTAAGCCACTGAGATTTGAGGATTTTTTTTGTTAATGCAACATAACCTTGTCTTTCCTAAGATAACACAAAATGGCTTTATCATTAACATGAAGGTGAATGAATAAACCAGTAGAAAATAGCCAAAATAAGCAGAAAAATAGACAAGAACAGTGGTTCTCATACTTAATAGTACATCAGAGTCACCTGGAAGACTTGTCAAAACACAGGTTGCTAGGCTTCATCCCAGGATTTCTATTTCAGCAGGTTTGGTAGGTGGCACTCCAGAAATTGCAATTCCAACATACTTCCAGGTGACGCTGATGCTGCTGATATGGGAACCACACTTTAAGAACCTCTCGCCTGAAATGTATTTCAAAAAAAAGTGATGATGAGAATGCATGCATATATCATACAATAAAGCTACAATGATTCAAGTAGGCTGGGTTTTTTTATACCAATTATGTCTTCATTGTGAAATTCACTAAAAGGTCCAGGACCAGATATAATATTTGTATGTTTTATCTTTGCAATTTAAATCTGAAATGATTTTATTTTCCCAAACTTCTAACAACTGAAAGCACTTTTCCTCTTGAGCAGTTGACTCTTTTAGTGATATTTTGACCCAATTGCATAATGTATACCTATGGTTATTAAAAGAAAGTCTAGTCCATTAAAAAAATTCAGTTGCACATATAATTAAAAGTTTAACCTCCTTCCCCCCAACACACACTATTTTCTCATCCCAAATTTTAGTCTGACTGTGTAGAGGGGAAACCAGGGAGTAGGGTGTCCTCTCCACATTAGTAGTCACCAACCTACTTCCTGGGTGTCTGCTTCTCACTTGTTTGTACTTTGCTGTGACTGAATAATCCCACATCTGTGGTGGCAGCGATCCTGATCAGAATGGTTATCTTTTGGGATGCCCGGGTGGCTCAGTTGGTTAAGCCGCTGCCTTCGGCTCAGGTCATGATCCCAGCGTCCTGGGATCGAGTCCCACATCGGGCTCCTTGCTCGGCAGGGAGCCTGCTTCTCCCTCTGCCTCTGCCTGCCACTCTGTCTGCCTGTGCTCGCTCTCTCACTCTCCCTCTCTCTCTGACAAATAAATAAATTTTAAAAAAATGGTTATCTTTTAAGGCATTATGTTTTGAGTATTGGTGGAGTCTTCGTGAGAGGTCATTATTAGTGGGGAACTTAATTCCAGTTGCTAAACTGGTATTTGTGGCTCTCTGTAGGACTCAGCCATTTCTACATATTTTTACTACACACAGCCACAGTTAAAATCTGAGTATTTGGTGAAAAATAAATTTCTAGTCATTTCTAGAAAAGGAAAAAGAAAGATCTCAGTAAGCAAAAAATGGGATTTCAAAAGTCTTCTCTGTTACTTAGAAGGCAATCAATAAAATTTATTTCAATCTCAAATATAAAACTTTGTGAGGCTGTCCTTTCTAAATGCTAATCAGCCAGTCAGTTACTATGATATTTGTAGCAGAGAAAGCACAACTTTGTCACTGTTACCATGGAAAATTACCTTTCTCTCATTAATACATTTGTCATTTCACCAGCCAACTGATAGCTGATGGACCATTGTGGGTTCCTGAATCCCCCTGTGACTAGACTCTGGGAAGCAGACAGTGTGAGATGAGATAGCCTGCTTCCCACTCTGACCAGGTTCTCCCGGATTAACTCCTATCTCTTAGCCATTTTGGCCTGCTTCTTCAGTAACAAAACTTTTTATAAACCACCCGGTGACTTGATACTTAAATATTTAGATATTCTTTGCATCATTAAAACAAGGGGTAGCTTTAAATTCTGCCACCATTGCTTGCCTTGGTCCCCAAAATTGTAAGATTTTATTTAGCTAATATTCTTGACTTCACAACCTAATCATGATCATTATGTATGTGGGCCTGTGGGTATATACATTTTGGGTTCTCCATACATTCTGGTTGTAAGCATCTATATATAGGCTTATAGAACTATATAAAAATGGGGGTTGGTTACTAGCTATATATTTCATGAAACAGTTCTTAGGGACATTTTGCTATGTGACAGGTTTTATATGGTACAGAGATTCTGTTCTCTAAGGGTTTAAACTTTAGGTAGAGAATCAAGAGTAACAAATAATGCTGCATAAAAATATAGAATTAATAAAAATCTAAGACAATAATAAAAGAGGTCTATAAACTGGTATCTGATTAAGTACCAAATAAACAATACAAATAAATAGCAGGAGTTTAGAGAAAGAAAAGAGAACATTCAATGCAAATCTATTTGAGCACTCAGAATCTCAATTTAAATAAAGTATAACCTTGATCAACAGAAAGACTGTCAAGGATTTGCAATTCAATCTAAAAATGTATAGGAAAAGTCATATCTTTAAAAATTGCTTCCACATTTGCAATACCCAAATGTATGTGTCTCAACAAACACCACAATTTACAAAGCACCCATAATTCTAGCTTTAGAAAGCAACTCTTTATAGAGCAAATGAAAGACGATTTAAGTAGTTGCCACATATAACCAAACAGAGCATTATATTTTTTTATTTGCTTGTCCGCACCTTTAAGAAATCACATTAGCATTTGGGTTGATGTTTTAATTTTTTATGTATTTGTACTGCTTTCTCTTAAAAAAGAATAGAAATTGAAGGGTTATACAAGCCAGACAATATATTTTCACAAAAAAATAAAATAAAATACACTTGAAAAGGAAGATTACTTCATTCATGCAATAGTTAGTCAATAATTCCCAAATTTCTACACAGAGAGTAAGATAAAGTCACACTTAGCCAGTAAGAGTACTTCAAATCCTGAGGGATCCAGCAACACTGATTGTAAAGAAGTTATGATTTCAAATAGCTAGTTCATTAGCATACATGCAGGCAATTTACCTTGCTCTTTGAAATAAGTAATAAGATCTTGAGAGTAGACACATACAAATTAAAGACATACTCCAGGCAAAGTAATTTATCTTACTTTCAAGGGTACATTATTAAACAAGTTCTGTGATTGCTCTGGGGACAATTTCTAATGCCACGGCAAGGGTACCAATGTCCTGCTTCCTTTGATGTACTCATATTAAGAAGGTAGATTCGAAAAGGCAAGGTATTCTTCAAAAAGGTAACATAGAAGGAGATTTAAAAAGACAAAGAGCTTTAAAAAAAGACAACTGGAAAATTGAGGGGAAAAGTATGACCACAGGATAGGTGAGAGATTTTCTACCCTCAAAATCAAGAGATTATTGAGGGCAGAAAAAGAAAAAAAAGAATTTTTAAAGAACATTTAAAAATACTACATTGGTGGATACAAATATTTAGGATTTGTCTCATTTGATACTGAAGTAACTGGCTAAAGACTTTTCAGGGTCATAGAGAGCTCTTTACCTGATGTGGTAATTACTGTTACAGACATGGACATTCAGGTATTGGTGTTAGCCATAGTAAACTAAGCTTTGTAGTAGTCACAGAATCTTTGAAATTTTAGTGGCTTTGCACAAGATTCAAGTTACCAACATTGTTGGCTGTGTTCTTCAGCTCTATTTGGAACCTTTGCCCTAATGGTAACTCAGGAAGTCAGGATCTTTCCACCAGCTATATGGACAGGAAAGAAATAAAATGAAGAGTTCCCACCTTTTCTTAAGTGCTTCAGGCTCCAAGTAACAGGTAACTTCCACACCTTTTATACTGATAAGAACCCAATCATTGTATCAAATCTAACCACAGTGGTCTTTCAGTGCTCTATAAGAGAGGAAAATGATATGGTGAATACATAGCATCATCTCTACCACAGAACTATGGGGAAAATATGAAAGCTAGCTGAGTCATCAAGGGCTTTAAAAATATATACACTTGAAAAGGAAAATGACTTTATGCATAAAGTGCTAGTTAACATTTGATACATTTCTATACAGAGTACAATATTTTGTTTGGTTAGCTGTGTCTGTTTGAGTGTTGCAAGTTTGCTAAGGCAGTGTTCCCTCGTCCATGTATATGTCCATTAGTTTGTTTACCTGCCAAGAAAAAGATTTAAATATATTAGTTCAGACATATAAGTTTACCAAAGAGGAATGAAGGAAGAAGGCAGATGAGAATCATCCTCATGAAGGGAGAAAAATAGTATGCAATATACTATATAAAAAAGCATGACCATTACTAACTGCTGTTGTTATAAGACTTTGTATTAAATATTAGTCATAATTTCTGGGTCCTAGGAAGGGTCCAGAAGTCTTCATAATCTACAAAAAATGCTCATTCTGTTTGGATTTTTGCTTTGGTTTGGATGTTAAAACTGATGGTATCTCACAGGCACAAAGAAGTTAGAAAAGTTGCATTACTCATGTACATGAGGGTCCAAAGGGCAGGCTCCCAAGCAGATTCAAAATGATCTTGAGAGGGTCACCTGGATGGCTCAGTTGTTTAAGCGTCTACCTTTTGCTCATGGCCATGATCCCAGGGTCCTGGAATGGAGCACTGTGTGAGGTTCCCTGCTCAGCCAGAGTCTGCTTCTCCCTCTCCCTCTTCTTCTGCCCCTGCCCCTGCTTCTGCTCTCTCTCTCTCTCTCTCTCAAATAAATAAAAATCTTTAAAAAAGGGGGGGTCTTGAGAAAGTAGGGAAAGGAGACTAGCTTGGGATTTATGGTAGTTACAGAGTAGGGCTGGGGTGTGAGTTTATGTGTATAGGCTGGGGCTCACATAGTTTGAATTTCTCATTTGCTCCAAGAAAAGAAGCACTCAGGCTTTCTTATCAGCTTGCCCAGATGTGGGGCAGAAGAGGAAAAGAGAGGGTAGAACTTCAAAGCTATTAACAGTCAAATATCAAAATGGAGTTCATCTTTCTGATAGTTTTTCTGGACCTAATCTAGTTTGTTTCACCCTTATTATATAATCAACACAGCTCATCTTACTCTTTGTGGGGGGTGAGGGGTTGTGAATTAATGAGAAATTGAACACTTTAGTTTTTATGGCCTCAGAAGATTCCTTTAGAACTTATTACACACACAGATATCTCTTAAAAGGTGAAAATTACAAGGCTACTCAATCATTCTCTCTCTGTTAAGCAAGGTCTTGGGTTGTCCTTGGAGTAAAAACCTTCCATGGAATAAGTATTGGAATGTATTCTGTGGCTAGAAAATTAAGAGGCATATTCAGAAACAGTATCTTCACATCAACTTTAAACACGAGAATCATACCATGGATTTATTTTATTTATTTATTGAAGAGAAAGGGAGAGTGAGTGCCTGTCTCCCAATGATGGAAGGAGAGGATAAAGGAGTGAGACTCTCCAGCAGAATTTCTGCTGAGCCAGAAATTTCTGCTCACTCTATCCCAGGACCCTGAGATCAGGACCTGAGCCAAAACCAAGAATCAGATGCTTAACCAACTGAGCCACTCAAGGCATCCCTTATTCATTCATTTGCTAAGAAATATTTGTTTGTTACCTACTATATGTCAGGCTCCAGAATCTTGGCAAGTTTGAAAACACTTGAGTAGTTCAGAGGCAATTAAAGATAAGTACAATAGAAATTCCCTAGTTATTCAATATTTAATTTAGAGACTGGAAAGCTTGACAAATAATATGTGTTTTATTATATCTAACCCATCTACCATAACTGCATGACAAATTAGAAATTGGCAGAAATTGAAACTGAAAAGATGAACTACAATATGTGTTTTTCATCTCAAGTTTTGAAAGTCATCACACAATTTGGGGTTCTGGGAATTTATATCATTTTTACCTCTAATGGAAAATGTAGAGAATCATAAGATCTTAGAGGTAGAAGGAATCAAGTTGTCATCGAGTCCACACTAGACCATTTGTACTCCAATTTTGCAGTTGGACATCAGGCATCCAATCCACACTCATACTTCGATAACAAGTTTTCACTACTTGCCGAGACAGGCTCTTTGGTTATTTGTTAGAATGGGAAATTCTCTCTTTCCTTGGCTTCAGTGAAATCTATAATTCCTATTACCCTGATATTTTTCTGTATCATCCTTTTGATTCTCCTTTGATAGCACTTTTGCTGTTATCAGAGCTCCGATTTGGTCCCTCTTCAATTCTTAATCTATAATATTATTCATGGTTAATTTCTCAAATTCCCATGGATTCAACATTAAATTCTAATATGTACAGCGCCTTCATTATTCTTAATTTCAGCTCTCCCTATCTCACTCTCTCCCAAATGGCACCATATGATTCTCAAGTTCTTAAAAGCGGACATGTCCATACCAGAATCCATTATTTTCTGCCACTAACAAGGTCATCCCTCCTAATGGTGCTATCCCAGGTAACATCAGTATGTTCTCTGCTGCTGAAATCAGAAATATGGACAATATCCTCAGTTTCTTCTATTTCCTCAATCCTTTCCTGCTTCCAATTACATAATCCTACTGCTTCTTTTTCCTAAATAACTCCCATGTGAAATCTCAAGATGCCATAGAACATAGGGGCCAGGAGATCCTCTCCCTTGAGGAGACTTCTGGGCTCTGAATCTTGGTTCTATGCCTTAATGCCTTAACCTCTCCATTCTTTGCATTGTCCTCTGTAAAATGCTTCTAACAACAGTAAATATACTTAGCTCAAAGAATTGTTGTGGGTTACTAAGTATAAAATTATTGAAACAGCACATGGTATGTAACAAGCACTTCATAAATCTTAAGCTATCCCTTTAATTATTTCTGCTGTTAATTCTCATTGGCACTTCTTAGGTAACTCCTACCTTGTCTCTTAAGTGCTATATTGCAGTATACTCCTAATTGGTTTCAAACAAAGCCAAATAATGTTTACTACTCTTATAACATTCATCTGTGACTCCCTTGTTGCTGGTAGTATGAATTCTAAATTCCTTAAGTTAGAGCCCTAACTCCTTACCATAGCTGCCTCCACATTGTCAGATCTGGTCTCTGGTTACCTCTCCAACTCACTGTGTACTACTTCTTCCCTTGCTCACTGTAATCTGGTTTCGTGAACTATTCTTGTCCTTCTTACTTTGGGTTGACTGTTGAACTCCTTGGAATATTCTTCCCATCTCACCAATTTGATGCAATATTATGTCACTCGAGTTTGTGTTTCAATTATACCTAGTTCTTCCTTATTATAGCATTGCGTATAATGATGTTGGCATATAAGAAATACTTATTGAATGAGTGCATGCATTTAAATAAAAGCTGCCATCCTATACTACCCATCCTGATTTTTTTAGCATCTGGAAAAAAGAGCAATCACACTCCCAGTTAAGCTCCAATCATCTAAATCAATGAAGACAGGAAAGTTTTGTCCTACTTGAATCTCTTCTTTAGTCTGAAGTTCTCTGTTTATTCCACAATTCTGTTATGATTTCCAGGATCTCAATACTCTATAGACTCAACATACTCTAGGTGAATTTTAAAAAGTAAGTAAATATAGTATCTCAGTTTTGTTCAAACTATGATAAAATATTGAGAACTAAGATACTCTGCTTATGTAGAAATTGGTGCTCTATGAATTGTTTTGCATAATATACTCTGATCAAAAGCTCTAAATATTTACTTTTGATGAAAAATTAAATACTTCTTTCTTAGAGTGGAAGATATGCCAGAAAGTTACATTTGTAAGTATTAGAAATCTATACCCATACTGAATATTCCCATTCTCCCCCCTAGAAGAACTCTACATCAGTTCTTCATTAAACATATGAAGTGTTCCTAAATGTATTCTGTGGAAAACTAGCCCTATAGGTTCTCAATAGCTGGTATTTCAGTGGAGAAATTCCACAATCCAATAATATTGGGAAATTCTGAATTCAAATAGCTTCTTCACTACAGGAATTCTGAAAGCTTTTAATATATTAATGAGCACTAAGACTATCTGAGAGGTTGGATAAAAAATGCAGCCTCCCTTAGGGTTACTTGACCTTGGAACCCTTTTATGCAAAGCACATCATAGGACTAACGTAAAACCAGATTGGGAAATGTTTTCTTCTAAGTAATAGATCTCCTTAAAAACACTAAAATGCTGTATAAAACTTAGTTAATTAACTTCCTCAATGACCTTATTAAGAGAGATTTTAATAGTTCATGTGACTCAAACAAAGTAAACCATATAATCTCTCCTTACAAAGGTATTTTGAATTCAGGCCCATTCAGAATCCCAACTAACCTCACTTCCTTCAAGCACTCCCCTGCTAGAATAAGCTGGCTCTTTTCTTTATGTATTTTTTTTTTCTATACAAAAACATTTGGATTATTCTAGTAAGTATCCTGCCTCTGGTTTTGTTTTGTTTGTTCGTTTGGTCGGTTAGTTGGTTTCCTGTCTGCTATGAAATGAATTGTGCTTTCCCAAATTCACATGCTGAACCCATCACCCCTAATGCAGTGGTATTTGAGATAGGGGCTAGAGGTAATTAATGCTAAATGAGGCCATAAATGTGGGGTACTGATCTAATAGAATTAGTGTCATTATAAGAGGAGACACTAGAGCCCACTTTCTCTTTCTGCTGTGTGAAGATACAGCGAGGAAGTGGCCATCTACAAACCAGGAAGAGAGGTCTCACCAGAAACCAAACTGCCGGAATCTTGACCTTGGACTTTCCAGCTTCCAGAGCTGTGAGGAAATAAGTTTCTCATTGTGTTATAGCAGCCTGAGCAGAATAATGGTCTCCAGACTAAGTACTACCTCAGACATGTCCATCAGATTCCCTCCATTCTCTAAAATCAAGTGAAAGTCTCCCTAAAGTGCTATAATCAAGCTCAGGAATGTGAATAATATACGTACTTTTTATTCCAGGGAAGTCAGCATATAGTTCGTCCATTATTTCTATTAGGGTAGGACTCTTACTACATACAAAATCTGAGCTCATGACTGACCTTATTTTTATGCATTTTTATTCTTCTATCATTTTGAAAAACAAATACTAATGCGTGTTGGAAATCTAAAATCCATTTTGAAACACTTTAATCAATTACCTGGCTCTTGTAAGGAAATGACTTGGAAAGGATTAGCCAAAGTCCATGTTTGGTTCTCTCACCTCCCCTTCCCACCTACATTCTCACTCCCTGTCTGAGGGGAGCCTCTGGCCAAAGCACAGACGAATGAATGGCATCACCTGAGCCCAGAGACTGATCAGGAACTTGTCAACTCAGATAATAAAGACTGCCCACATTTTTGTGTACTCTTTGGTGATTTATTATGATTCTACAGTGTCACATACAGTAGAAACAATGGGCCTAATCTCCAAGGAAAGAGGAGTGTCATATATGAAGAGATCTATTTTCCATTCATAATGCCAGGTTCTTATCATTTTAATTACTCTCTTAATTCAGTTGATTTGACATTTGCTTTCTTGAAGAGTTTTAAATATATTAGGTCCTTGATTTAAAAAAAAAGAAAAGCCACGGTGCATCTCAGAAGCAAGAGTACATTATGTCATTTGTAAATATGGAGATAGTTATTTGCTCAGGTATATGCTTTTGTTGATGGACAAAGGAAGAACTTTCTTTAAATCAATATTTCCCAAGTCAGTTTTAGAGAACATTTGTTCTGCAGAATTTTCTTAGAAAATTGAGGAAGAGTATTGTGTTTGAATACGTTTGGGAAACCCAGGGTTAAACAAAGTGAGCTTCTTGACTACAGTTTTTCTGATATCCTTTAAATGTTAAAATGTCTTGTGCATTTCCAAAGGAAGCCTTTGTCATATGTAACATTCTTTGAATTTAATATGATCGTGGAAACTTCTTTTATTGTTGAGTTGTTGCTGCTGTTCATTTTTTACTTCTTTGCTTTCACAGATCTTCTGTTAGTGTTACACACCTCATTTTAGAAAGTGCTTTTTACATAAAGTCCTGGGCCCCTCATCCCTCATGCTTGTATAATGACTCAACTTGTTTTTAATCAGTTCTACATTCTGGGTAATCAACGTATAGAGATAGAAGACTCTCTGCTTTATGGCAATGATCCTCAAAATGTGGTCCACATACCAGCAGCATCACCATAACCTAGTGACTTAATTAGAAAGGAACATACTCAGACCCCACTCCAGATCTAATGCACTGGGGCTCACCAATCTCTATTTTAAAGCCTTTCAGATCATTGTTATACATGCTGACATTTGAGAACCTGAGAACCATTGGTCTTGCATGTTAGAATCAGAATGAGACTCAGATCTCAATCAAGTAGAGTGGACACTTTTTTTGGAAACTGGATTGTATCCCTGGAATGTGCAAGCCCCACAACAGAGGAGGGGAAGTTGAGTACTTAGCCAGCAGAGTAACACGCAGGGGGATAGACACCCTACCAGGAGAGGCTATAAGTAGAAGCCAAGCCTGGCCTACCAGGAACCTTGGGTATTTGAGTGACAGAGGTCATGTAGAGGAGGCTTGGGAACAAATGACTGGGATTCAGAGGCAGAAATCAGGTGCCTGGTAATAGAGGCAAGAGAAACACAGTGCTCAGCCTCAGAAGACCAGAATCCTAGAGATTTATCAAGGCAGCAGAAACTCTGAATTCCAGGGAACAACTAGGAGACAGTGACAGAATTGTGTTGTATAACAATGGGCGAGTCTGGGTCACTACAAGTCTGTACTTGGACTAAGTGAAATAAAACTTAGATTCACTGATAGATAACTGAGTTTCTGAACATGGACTAGTCATGAACTTCTGAATTAAAAGCAATTAAAGGTTATATAACATGGGGTATGGCAAATATGCCTGCATGAGAATCCATGTGGCTTCAGTGAATTAGGAAGGTGCAGAAGTGGAGACAAGGATCCAGACAAGTTTTTGCCAAAAGAGTCTTGGATTCCTCAGTTAAGAAATCGATTACCAGCAATACTGTGTGGCTGTCATTGGGCCTGTAGAGCAGAGTGGATCTGCTTCTCTTCACTTCTCCTCCCTGCTTGATGATCTGTAATGCTTTATTACCTTCACTAAATGAATAGTCCTGCTTTCAATTCTTCATTAACCAAGGACACATGCTATGTATTGCATAACTTAAGTATACTGGTTGCTATGCTTGTAGGTGTCCCCTGGAAGATGTGACATTGATACTAAATTCCAGGTGTGGTTTGACCAGTTAAGCTTAGATTTCAACAATAACGTTCCTTGTCTGGGACATTTCTATGATGCATTTTTCTTTAGCAGTCTCATTACACTGAGTCATGTTAAACTACCTGTCAACTAACATTCCCAAATGTAATCCATATACACTGATTACTCATAAAATGTAAAGGTTTACAGTTGGGATACTACACTTTCTCCCCTTTCTCAGTTTCATGGCATAGAGCACTTTAGAGTGTAGATCTGCCAAATCTGCACTCAAGCTACTGATAAAAGAATAGCGGGCAGGCCAGTTGAAAATATTATATATATATTATATTAAACATATTATATATATATGATACATTTATACATATATCAGTCAAGCTTTTGAGTCTAGGTATTTCCCTATTGCATGATACAATAAGTAAAAGCAAACTCAGCATTATTAAAAATATTTATGAAAAAAGTTAATCAGAATTTTTGAATAATTGATTCTTCTAATCTGCATGTGTCACATTCCCCGTTCTTTTTTAGACACTGTTTTAATGTCTTTCCTCTATAAATACTCCATGATACTCCTCAACCTGCTAATCTTTTGGAGGTTCAATAAAAATTATAGTATAAAATCAAATTACTAATTAAGACAGTCTTCAAATAAAGCAAAACTTTCTTTGAGAGGTGTCTTTAATATTTCAACATGAAAAATGAGTAGAGTCCAAATAATTCCTGACTTTAAGAAGACAGTGAAAATTCTTAATATTAGCTAGACCCAGAGTAGCCAGAATTTCAAAAGGCCCGTTGATATGTGATCTTTCTTCCCCTGCATGTTAGGAGGATACCATCTGTGCTGTTGGACTCCCCGGATGGCACCTTCTAATAGGGTCACAATTTAAACTCTCCAGTTTTGAGGGAGAAGAGGGATTCTGGAGCAGTTTGCATAGCAAAGCACTTGAATAAACCAGAAATGGTGATAGAAGTGACCTACCTGCAAAGACAAATTTGCAGCCTCTGGTTAAGGGGCCCAGACAAAAACCTGAATGGTAACTAGCTTAAGCTTTGTATCCTCCTTAGTTATACAGGTTTTTGTTTTTTCTTTTTTTTAATATTTTATTTTATTTATTTGTCAGAGAGAAGGAGAGAGAGAGAGAGCACACAAGCAGGCAGAGAGGCAGAGAGAGAAGCGGGCTCCCCGCGGAGCAAGGAGGCCATGCGGGACTCGATCCCAGGACCCTGGGATCACGACCCGAGCCGAAGGCAGCGGCTTAACCCACTGAGCCACCCAGGCGTCCAGGTTATACAGGTTTCAAGCGCAGACATGACTGACCTTTGTACTTTAAGGCATAGTAATCTAATATTCAGTTCTAAATTCTCTCTGAAAATATCACTATCTTAATGTTGTTTTCTCTGAAAACTGACGAGACCTCTCACACACTATAAAGCCTGAATTTTTCAACTAGGGACTTTCTAAGCCTAGTCAAGCAATTTTTTTTTTCTGGTTTTCTTTTCTGGTTTTCATTTGTTTACTTTGTTTTTGTCCATCATCAAAAGATTTTCAAAGTTCAGTGTTAATTTTTTCTAGCATATGCAAGTGAAAGTCTTCACACTGACAGGGTATAGCATCTTCTTAATGCTCCCCATTTCACTAGCAGTTCACTTATCTAATTCATGTTAGACTTGATGCATCTGTTGGTCAAATATGACAGTTTTATTTATTTATTTTTTAAGATTTTATTCATTTGTCAGAGAGAGAGAGTACACACAAGCAGGCAGAGAGGCAGGCAGAGGCAGCTAGAGAAGCAGGCTCCCCGTCGAGCAAGGAGCCCAATGTGGGACTCTATCCCAGGACCCTGGGATCATGACCTGAGCCGAAGGCAGCGGCTTAACCCACTGAGCCACCCAGGCATCCCAAATATGACAGTTTTAAATAACAAGAAGACTTTTATAGATTTAGGACTTTTTAGAAACAGAAATGAATAGAAAACAGTTGACTTAAGCCAAGTTTGATGAAAATTTTTCAGGTAGACCTCCATTAAATCACCTGAGATGGGATGGGGTGGTAGATGGGATACATGAGTGACATCAGAGAAGGTGGGAGGGGTTAGAGAACCCGTATAATTTGGGCAGACACTCCCAAATGTTCTGCTATAATCTATTAAATAATTCTGAAGGGAAAATCACAATGCCAAAGAATTATCTTTAACTTTGAAACTCGTAGTCAATGCATTCTCCTTGAATGGTTCAGGAACATATCTAGATATAATCCAGATTATAAATGTTAACAGGGAAATTACCAGAATCTGACAGCAAGAGCCTGAGTTCCAATGTGGAAAGACTTCTTTTGGTTGAATTTTCTTTAACATGACAAGTATTTTTATCAATTAAGATAGAATTTAACTGGGGTGCCTGGTTGTGGGTTAAGCCTCTGCCTTCGGCTCAGGTCATGATCTCAGGATCCTGGGATGAAGCCCTGCATGGAGCTCTCTGCTCAGCAGGGAGCCTGCTCCCCCCCACCCCCGCCTGTTTCTCTGCCTACTTGTGATCCCTCTCTGTCAAATAAATAAATAAATAAAATCTTTAAAAAAAAAACAAAACCTACTTTGAGAAGAAAAAAAAAACATGCTCAATACTCCATTCTAATTTTTCTTTGATATGGAAGGCTCTTTAATTATTTAGTAGAATTTGTAATTACATGAATAGCAGCTATCAACTTAGTTCTTCAGAAATCCCATTAGTATACTACTGTATATTAGTGCTTTTCAGAATGCAAAACCCAACCTAATAAAGGATGACAAAAATTTTGTAATTTAAGTTTGTTTTAAATATAGGAAGAGGCAAATCAGACCACTATCTAGATCAGGATAATGTCCATTGTGAATCAGAAAGAATTGCTGACATACAGCATCACAGCACTAAGGAAGTCAAGTGAAAATCATTCAACTGATATTTGCATAGTTATCACCTTTGTTTAAAAAATGGGGGATCCTTATGCTTCTTTTGGATTGTAATAATTTCCACACAGTTGTTTCTCTCTAAACGATCATATAACCTCTGACCCTTTCATGGATACTTTTATTTTTCCTCATATTGTTATATAATTTTTGAGCTATATTATATGTTTCAAAAAAAAAAATCTGTGTAACGAGTTAGTGCGTATGTCACATCTCATTCTTCTTTTCTACACCTTGTAGGGTCTCCCCACCAAATCATAGAACACACAGAAGGCATCTGGTAGGTACCAACTGATGCAGGCTACAGGGATTTCACAATAAAGAGCTAAAGCACTCAACATCAAATGGGCTGTGGTATACCAACCACAAAATAATATATTTATTTTTCCAACATTTTCTTTTATTGATAAAAACTACACAAAAGCTAATTGATAATTAATTTAAAAAGTAATGTTATACATTATCTTGTATTTAGAAATTTTTCAACTTGGCAGTTTCCTTCATTGACCATGTGACCATTGTTCTTCATATGCCCCTGTTCAGATGAGATTTCTGCTGGTCTTTCCAACTGGAGGTCTATACAGATCCCATTCAGAATTCTTACACAGTGAAAACTCACAGGAGGACTTCCAGTAGGGGGAAAAAAAAGTCAAAACTCTTCCCACTGTGTGTCCTAAAGGACCATTTACCCAGATTTTACTGGATTTTCATTCCAGTAGTTTTGCCAAACTCTGTGGTCAACTTTGTTTCTTTGTGATCTGTAGTAAATCAGATTTTCTTTTGGTACAACATAAGCTTTAATGCCCATGTTTAGAATTGAAAACAGAATCACTTGACCAGGAAAAAAAGAAAAGAAAGTGGAAAATAAAGCAAATCAAATAGGAACAAACAGCATTTTAGAGGGAAAATGAAGGAAAACAATTGAAATCAAATCTGTGAAAGTTACACACACCTAACAAGGAAAAATTGTTCTGTTTCCCCTATTCCCCCCCCCACCCCCACTCCCCAGCCCCGGGTCCTCCCCCACCCACCCCTGTGGTTCTCCAGCCCAGGAACCATGCAGTGTAGAAAAAGCAAATATACAAACAAACCTATACGTAGCTAGGGTGAAATCTATTTTTGTAAGAACTCGACACTTTGACTATTTACATCCAGGAGCATTTCTGTTTTATGTTTTGAAGCAAAGAAAGTCCCGCAGTTCTCCTGGTTATGCTGCAGGTGCATCCGCGGCCCTCTCACAGCAGTTTTGTTTTTCCTCTCCTCTACGTCCTAAGTGCTTATTTAACAGGCACGATGAGCCAGCTTGCTTGCACGGTTGTGGACACCCATTCTCCTTTAAGAGGACGCCCTCCCCCCACCCCGCCCCCCCACCGAGGTCCCGCACCGAGGAGTAGGCTTTCGCATTAGTTTGTTATTCTCTCCAGGTAAATGGCCGGCGCCGCCGACCTGGCGATGGTGGCGATGAAGCTGTGGTCGCGGCCGAGCTCCAGGCTGGGGGCTTCGTCCTGCTCGGGAGACCCCGCTTCATAGCCCTTGCTGACGCGGAGCGGCTGGTGAGCCTGGCAGTAGCCGATCACAGGCGGGTCGTAGCTGTAATACGGCAAGGGCTTCACGTGGTGCGGGATCTGGTGCGAGAAGGACAAAGACAGGATTAGGAAAATGCCTTGGGAAGACGCGAAGAGGACGCGAGGCTCCTGCTTTGAACTCTTCCAGGCGGTTTTGAGGCATCAACTGCGGATTCCGCTATTAACAGACACAAAACAAAATAAGGGCTGTTAGTATGGAACTCGATATTCTGTCCAGAGAGATAAGCCTCATAGACCATTTTATGTACAAAGCATGTATATTTATTTATAAACCTTATATACACACCTTGTATATAGCGGTGTGTGTACACACGCATATACATACACTTTATAAAAATGTATGCATATACCTTGTTACATATACTGTTATAGGAAGTGTGTGTATATATACACACATATTTATAGACACATATATCCATTCATATACACTTTGTATATGAAATCATAAAGATTTTTCCATGCCCAGGCCTGTCCTCTATCTTTCTATCTATTGCCATAGAGAAAGTTAAGAACAACCTAAATTCCCGTCAACAGGGAATTTTAAAATACATGAGGTAAATTCATACACTTGTTGACGGATAATACAAAGATTGGGGAGTGCCCATCTGTTATAATGTGGCAAGATAGGACATTAAGAGAAAACAATGTGAAAAGAATGTACAGTATGATCCATTTTGTGTAAATACAAATGTAAACGTATGTACAGTTTTTACTTTTAAAATATCTTTATATACAATTGAAATCTTTATTGTGGACATGTATGTTTTACTTAAAATTTTTAAAAAAGTTATCTCAATTTCCTGTAGATTATTTCTAACAATTTTATAAATTCTCAACAAAAAAACTAGAATCATGAAAGCTGGCATATCCTTGTGTTCATAATATGTCATGCTCTTGATTTCAAGCTAACAAGCCAAATATGTGTCTGATGTTAGAATAATATACCTGAATAATTGGCTACAGAAATCCCTTTAATAGTAAAAGCTAAAAATATTAAAATTACAGTTTGTTTGTTTTTTTAAAGAAAGAGTAAGGGAGGAGGGTCAGAGGGAGAGAAAGAACATTAAGCAGGCTCCACACCCAGCAAGGAGCCCAACAGGGGCTTGATCGTGACCTGAGCCAAAATCAAGAGTCAGATACTTAACCAACTGAGTGACCCCGGAGCCCCAAATTATAGTACTTTCAATGCTATGCAGCTTTTTATTAAACCACAAATTTCCGATAAAGAAAAATGTGTCATAAGCTCAGAGAAAGGAAAATGAGGATTGCTTAATTCTATCACACTAGAGCATTTCTCATAACGCACTAGATCAGATCGGACACTCTTGGTCAACAGTCCACAGATGATAAGGTTGCAAACATGGTCACTGTCCTGTCAGGTGAGAGTTGCGGCAGTTTAAACTATTGTCTCTCGGCTCCAACCCCCCTCCAACATTGCCTCTTGACCTGCCTCTCCCTGTTAGACTTTGACAGTGAGCCCACTGGAGGAAGATGGCAAGAGTAGAGGAGATGGAGGGAGCTGCTCCCATGGTGGGCTGCCTCTGTTTCTTCCTCCTCCAGGGAGCTACCCCAACACACCCCATCATACTGGCTGTAGCAATGCCTTCCCACAGTAGCTGGCCATTCCAGTTTGTACAGTCTTACTAACGTTTGATCCCATCATGTCCCCACAGAGTCTTCAGCACCAAGGAAATGTGAGGTGTATCTCCACAAAGCTCCTCCTCCAAGCTCGTAATGTTACAATTACAACCTCTCCATTTGGTCCTTTGGTCCCACAGGTGGTAGGGTGGCAGTTACTACCTGAAGTTGCTGTCTCTGTTACACTATGGCATTTCTAGCCTTTGCATGAATTTAGCTAATAACTCCGCAAGTTTTTAAAGATTTCATTTACTTATTGAGAGAGAGAATTAAGAGAGAGAGTGTAGGGGTGTGCATGCACGAGAAGGGGCAAAGGGGCAGAGCAAAGGGGGGCAGAGACAGAGGGAGAGGGAATCTCAAGTCGACTCCCTGCTTACCAGAGAGCCTGCCTGGGGGCTCAGTCCCACAACCTTGAGATCATGACCTGAGCTGAAATTCAGAGTCAGATGCTCAATCCACTGAGCCACGAGGTGCCCCAACCACTGTATTTAATCAGCAATTCATGTGAAATGCTTTGTTAAAATAACTGATAGGTTGTTGTCTCCTGACTAGACTATATATGACTCTTTCTCTAGGTTAAACTACAGATATTGTTGTTATAATTTTATAATTTGGTAGTGAGGTTAAACCCCAAAGGTCTTATGGGTTAATTGTTCTGTAGGAAGTTAACCAGTCTTATGTCTAACGTGGCCACCTTATTTGAAGAATCCATTTCTCCTATTACTGTATAAATCCCTCAAATATTCTTCAAACTAGGTCTTATATTTTCTTGCTGGTATCCCAATTAATGTGTTAAGCAAAATTTTGACAAAAATTCATTATCTGTTTGCACGAGAATTGTGTTTTAAACACCTCTATGCTTATTAAAAGTGACCTCCTCACATTTTTAAAAATATAGATTAAAGCAATGTTTTCTGTGGAAGATCACAACTCATTAGTAGGTTATAAAATCAATTTAATGAATCCAGATAAACATTTTAAAAATCGAATTAACTAGAATAGAAAGTATTGGAGTGTCTCATGAGTAAGTTGCTTCATAAAATTTTCATTTTGGGCACCTGGGTGGCTCAGTTGGTTAAGCGACTGCCTTCAGCTTAGGTCATGATCCTGGATTCCTGGGATCGAGTCCCACATTGGGCTCCCAGCTCCATGGGGAGTCTGCTTCTCCCTCTGACCTTCCCCCCAATCCTGCTATCTCTCGTTCTCTCTCAAATAAATAAAGAAAATCTTTCAAAAAAAAAGTTTCATTTCAAATTTGTGTGTGTTCATAAGTATATGTCTACTGAGTTACCCTGTGATTTTTTTTAAACTGGAAATCACAATGAAAGATGCTTGAGAAATATTCAAAGCACATAGTCAGACTGTACTTTATTTTAATATGATCAGCAACAGCTGGATAAATTCCCATCCTTCATTTATTATTCTCTTTTTTTATAACTCACATAATACAGTTTTTCTCAGTGAGTGAGGAAATTAAGCCAATGTATATTTCTTTATTTTTTGGATGAGACACCTTGATTTCTAATGGGAGGCAAACACTATTTTCAGCTAGTGTTAAGAAATAGTAAAGGAACGATAATTTCTCATCAAATAAGATGTTGATATAGTCTGGAATATACAATTCTGCTCTCAAAAAAAAATCTGAACAAAAATACATACTAGGTCAAATTTGTGATTGGTACAGAGATGTTTTAGACATTGGACATTAATTTCTGTCCTGGCAGTGAGAACAAGGAACAAATTATAGGACAATATGGTTGGATTACTAGATAATAAATATAAAGTTAGATCTTCCCTGAATGTATAGTGGGTTTAATTTTTTTTCCTTTTTTTCTCACTTATATAGACTTCTCCCTATAAATCAGTTCAGGTCCAGACATGAAATGTTTGTCGGCAAATTCTATTTTAGGTCTCCTCATAGGATTTTACTGTGAGTCAGATAGGTAGAGATATCTGTGATTAGTGTCATGGGTCACCAAAACTCTGAAAAAGCATAGACATGAAACTACTTCATTGTGACATTTCAGCAGAAAGAATTTTATGAAGACCTTCTTAAGAGTCACATAGACCATTCTTGCTTTTTTATTGTTAATAGGTGGAATAATATAACTAAGCCATAAAAAAAAATCACCAAATTATTTCTGGTGGCAACAACATTCACTGCACATAGAATCTTTGTTGACTTATTGTCTCCGAATTAGCCAAATTACTAAAAAACATAAAAATAAACATTAAGCCCTCTCTCTCTTCATGCCTCTCTGCTTACTTGTGATCTCTCTGTCAAATAAATAAATAAAATCTTTAAAAAAAGGGGGGGGGTGCCTGGGCGGCTCAGTGGGTTAAAGCCTCTGCCTTTGGCTCAGGTCATGGTCTCAGGTCTTGGGATCAAGCCCCACATCGGGCTCTCTGCTCAGTGGGAAGCCTGCTTCTCCCCTCTCTCTTCATGCCTCTCTGCTTACTTGTGATGTCTCTGTCAAACAAATAAATAAAATCTTTTAAAAAAATAAATAAATAAACATTAAGCATGGATTTTGGTTTTGTACACTGTCTTATAACCCCAGCGATAGTCCTTCTCTGGTCACTGCAATAAGAAGATGCTTGACCTACAAACATAGATGAATCACAAATGCAGAGTGAGACAGGGTCCCACAGACCCTACTAAAACCAGTTTAATCTACACATGGAAATTAGCTCATACAGGAACATTGTTGAATTTTCAGTGTGAAGTCCCACAAGTTGAATAAAGTGGGAAAGAAGAATTTCATATCTAAGAAACTATGGCACTTATATTCAAATAAAGTTGATTCAAATGTCAAGGGACCTGTATTAACTACAGCATGTCGGGTTTATATATTCCATCATCTCTGAACTCAGAAAATTTGTTTTGCTATGACAGTCGGACCAATTTTTTACTTCAAGAAACAGGGGAACCTGCCATTTTCTCTATTGTATTTGAGGTAGGCTTAGAACCTCCAGCAGGATAAAAAAACATTGTAAAGTGCCCTCCTGCCCAACAGCCCAATAGCAAGAATTTAAAAGCCACGTGAACTGGCAGGCTCTGAAAGGATATCTGAGATGTTTGCTCATTTACTCGTAAAGTCTGGTCTGTGGGGCACTATGTAATCAACTGATTTTGTGGTTTCTGAGGAGCTGAGAGACTGAGGTCTTATACTTTATAGTAATAATGTACAGTACATTAACCACCTGGGTCCCTGTGTGTATCACTGTTTCCTTTCCATCAGTCAAAACAAAGTATCCTTCAGTTCCCCTTAATGTGTATTTGATATTTTTGTAAATGTGTTCTCAGAGCTTTTCCAAACGGTCCCTGTGTTCTGTTAGCTCTCTGACAGACCTCATTCTGGGGCACGGCACAACAACACTACTTAAAGATGGCCTCTTTTGTATGCTTGACTGCTCATTGATTGCTTTGGAAGCTGCACTTTATTTACAGATAATAGGTGTGGTACGTGGAATGAAGGGAATCTCACCGGGGAAATCTACCACACTGAAATTCTGTCATTTGCTTCTCTCAAGAATATGAACACTTGAACTCAAATTGAATTTAAACCTTTATAGGGACACATAAACTTCTATGGAGGCATATTTCATAACTAAATCTGAGGTAGGTTACAAAAGGGAAAACCATTATTATCACTAATTATAAGTCACTCTAATCTTGCTGAGTTTCCTGTGAGTCCTCTGAAAATGGGCATAATAATGACATATCATTTACCTCTATAAATCTCAGATAACTCCGAAAGCACTCCCTGTTTCTCGAAAGGAAAGACATAACCTACTCTAGTTTCACTCAACACTGACTGTCTTTCCTGGAAATGTTCTCTGTCTTTTGTCTTACAGTTTCCATTTGAGAGATGTGAGAACATGAAAGGTCACAGAGTGGCTCATTAACAGAGGCTCTCAGTCCTACTTTGTGCACTCAGAAGCTAGGACACCTTAGTGGATGTTCTGGATTTCTGACAATGTTTTTTACCCTTTGCCTAGAATATGGTTTTCTTCCAACATGCTGGGGGGAGAATGAAAGGACACACGCCTCTGAATTTCAGTAGTTCACAGAGTGAATGATTCAAAGAGGAAAGTGAAGGAAAGAGAATGTGTTTAAATGTTGAGAGGAAGAGCAAAAAAGTATAGTGGGATGTGCAGAGCTTCAAAAGTCTACAAATTGATTCAGATCCCATAATTTTATATCCATAATAATTATATTTAAAATGAGAAATGAATGTGTCTGTGTAGTTAATGTGAGAGTAATGTGAAACGGACTCTTGATATATGTGATCATGAAAGGCTTTTGAAGTTCAGTTTTGTTATAAGCATGAAATTCCAATATCGTTACCCTTTTTTCTCAAAGGTATTAGCATTAGTTATAAGTAGTGTAATAGCCTGATCATCTTAAAATTACCATGCACTATCATTAGTTTTATTTATTAACTTTTCATGAACATTGTTCACATTTCAGTATGAGTTCTTTCAATTGAAGTCATAAAAAGTTGATTTTCAATTTCCTAAATGACATTTGGGCTCTAATTTTCGGAACTAAAGGGTAGTGCCTGACTACTCAGACCATTTAAAAAGTACCATCCTAAAAATCCAGATGAGGAATTCAATATATTTGAATTGCTTAATGGAGATGGACACTTGGTTTATTGGAAATAAAATAGATTAAAAAGGAAGGGCAACAGCTAAATGAGCATATAACTTAGCCTTTATTCTACTCGCTATATTAGTCTGTGACAAGAATTGACAGGGACCAAGAAAATGTAAACAAATTTGGCTAGAGGATTTTTTCAGGAATTCTGATCAATGCTGACAGAACCTCAGCCCATTTATAAGTTAGTTGGGTAAAAGGGAGACTTAATTGACTCATAGACGCAAAAAGGGATTTAGCAGCTAAACAGAAGAGCAAGGGTACCACTGGGTCTGAGGAACGACTGACGCCAAGAACACAGATGTCACCAGGCCCTCTCAGTCAATCTCGCCTGATAATCTCTACACGTTATCTTCACATCCTGATTGTCAAATGGCTTTCTTCATCTAGTAAAACACATGGCTGTGACAGCTTCAGAATTTTGTATGTAACCAGCCACAGTAGATTGCGCAAAGAGCCATAGTTCTTCTAGCTCCTCTCATCAAAATGTAGTATCTGTTTCTTGCCTTAAACACTGGCTGGTCTTGTGATTTTCTTTGCCCAATAGAACACAGCAGGAGCAATGCTTCTTGTGTCTCAAGGTTCCTAGGATCCTGGGATCCTGGGATCCTGGGATCCACCACCACGTGAACAAGTCTAGGCTAGATCACTAGAGAATGGAAAGCACTGTGGAGCCACAGAGTCATCTTAGACTAGCCACCGTCCCTTAAGGTCCACCGAAGTTCATCACAGGCACGTGAGCCCAGCTGGCCCCAGAGGAGCAGAATTGCGCAGCCACTTCTCCCATTCCAAAAAAACATACGAGAAATTATACTGAGCTATGACATTGACAGTTCCTACAAACCTGATTTCATCCCTCACTCCTTAAATGAGAGAATTAAAATAATAATCACCCATTCATAAACTTTGCCTCTTTAAATTTGAATACCTGAAGGCACTTATAATATAAAAAGGAGACAAAAAATGTAATGAATCTAAATCAATTCATCAAATTACATTATTTAATCCTGTTCTGCAATGAAACATTCTTACTCATTGTTCTTATTTTATTTTCTTAGATTTTATTTTTTTGCTTTTTAAAAAGATTTTATTTATTTATTCGAGGGAGAGAGCGAGAACACAAGAAAGAGGGAGGTAGAGGAAGCAGCAGATTCCCTGCTGAGCAGGGAGCCCCACGTAGGGCTCAATCCTGGGATCATGACCTGAGCAGAAGGGAGATGCTTAACCAACTGAGCCATACTTGTGCCGTGTTTATTCACTCAAGAGAGAGAGAGAGAATGAGAAAGAGACAGAGAGAGAATTCAGGAGCCCATGAACAGAGAGAGAGAGGCAGAGGAGGAGGGGTAAGGAAAGGAAGAGAATCCAAAGCAGACTCTGTGCTGACCCCAGGCTGGATCCCACAACCCTGAGATCCTGACCTGAGCCAAAGTTAAGAGTCCAAAGCTCAGCCGACTGAGCCACCAGGCACCCTTCTTATTTTTTTTAAATGCAGCCTTGCTTCTTAATCAGAAAACACCAATTATCTAAGCATTAGTTTGTATTAATCAAAAAGTAAAACTGTCAACATCGTCTGACATTATTTTTAAAACATTTGCTATAAAGCTTATTTTAAAGCACAATTTTGAAAAATACCTTGAACTCAAAGTCAAGATGGAAATGGGAGTCTTAATTGCTGTCCTTCCAAGTTAGCAGTCAAAAAGACAAAGTTTTTTATTTAACAGATGTTTGTTCACAAGAACAACTCTTAGAACTTCCTATAACATGGAGGAGAGAGGAGAATGAATTAAGAGAAAAATTTACTAGCATGTAAGTCAATGCAACTGGAGGAAAAGCTGGTTTAGACTGGGGAAAGGTCTTCTGAGGACTATGATACACTCAGCAGCTTTGAGTGGCCAGCATTGGTGAGGTAGGGAGAAAGGCAGGGTCTGGGCAATCCCTGGCCATGAGTAAAAGCAGGAGAACAGCAGAGGATGATAGGAGGACAATGAGCCTTACTTTGAGGATTCATACTGTGGAACACTAAGTAATAAACGATATGCCTGTACCAGAAAGCTCATCTTCTATTTAAAGAAATGTTGAGTTCTTTAAGTGACAAAAGTAAAATAGAACTTCTCTGTCTGCCATTTTATTTCTTCTTGCTCCGCTGCCTTCAGCAGCAGCCACTCTCTCTCCCACCATCTTCACCATCTACTGGTTCACTAATAAAACAAGAAAAGAGGCCCATGCAATCTCTGACATCCTAACGCTGTATACACACAAAGACTTTCCTCCCTAAGTAGTAACTATAATAGAGAAGAATCTCTGGAAATAAGATGCAAGAATTCAAGAGAAGATGATAAATTGGAGTGATAAGTGGAAAAGTCAAGACCGCCTAAAAATGAATGAAACTAGAAACAATTGAAAATGCATTCTCATTGAACCCCATTATCTCAACATTGCTTGGCTACATAACAGATAGTCACATTATTTGTTCAATGAAAGAACCTAACTGTCTTATCTTTCTCACACTTTATTTTGAAGATTAAGTAATACATGTGACAAAATCTAAAATAATCTACTAATATTTGTCACAAACACTGATTACATTTATTGATTTTTGTTTTTGAAAATCTCTAAAGAAAAACAAGAAGATAATGGTGCAAAAGGCTGACTGTCCTACTTGCATTTTGTTTATGGGCTCAAGTGTGTACCAGGTTGCTCTGGCATGCAAAATACATGATACTAAACTCCCTGCATTTGACTTTGGATCTTGATGGGACTCTTCCGACCATTTGAAACTCAAGTTCTGACAAAAGTTGTACGCGAGCACTTGCCCTTATTGTTCTGTCCTTATTTAAAGGTGGGAATGTGTACTATTTGTGCACTCATGGTTGTCCAAATTTTAACTTTTAAGTCAGTCATGGGATGACGGAACAGAGCATCCGCTTACATCTTTACTGCTCTCCGGTTAGGCCACCTTGTCTGTGAGGTGTCCAGAGAGTTGACTAAGTTAATGAATGAGGTACTAGCTCTTCTTTGAAATTAGCTTTGACTCCATTAGCTGGAAAGCTTATTACATTACCAGCACTCTCCGTGTTCAGTGAGGTTTTGGGCTAATGAGCTGGATTAATTAGCTAGTATTAACTTCTAAAGGCTTTCCTTCTGTTGCTCTGGCCTCTGAATTTGAAAGAGTAAGGACTCCCCAATAGAGGAGGACAAGCAAACATCCTATAGCAGTGAAATCTACAACAATACTTCAGTAAAAAATAGAGACAACAAAATTTCAAAGCCCCCATCTTTCCCCCCTGAAGGGGAAAAAACAACAACTGTGGAAGTGCCAATGATATACAGTGATACACGAAAGGGAATTCTTGTCTAAAACAGGAGACCGTGATCACTACTTGAGCCCAAATCTACTGCTGGAAACTTAAAAACAAAACAAAACCAAGTAAAACAAACAAACAAAACCAAAATGTATCAGCACATGTAACAAACAGATTCAGCGTAAGATTTGCTTTGCTGTCCCTTCTCAGAAATTTGGGAAGGGAAATGAACCAAAAGCAGAAGGAATGCCAATACCAGGAAGGCGTGAGCAGGCAGGCATTACAGATGTTTTCCTTCTAGGTTCATGTTCAGCTCCTCCACAATGTTGAGTAGCTTATTTCTAGTTTCCATATGAGTTTTTGTAGTATTCTGTACAGTTTTGTGTTAAATTCTTAATTGTGTCCTTAACCTGTTTTATTCAAGATTGTGTATCTTGTCTAAAGCAAATATGACTGATTTGTTCAGCTTTTGAAGATATACTACCTTTGTGATCCTCCCCAGACGTGTAATTCGATAGTGCAGTAGGTTTCAGTAAAAGCTAGAAATGTTTTTAAAATGTAAAAATAAAATGAAATGAAACTCTTATATAAGGAAGGTGATTGAGTTTCTTGCATTTCGTGTACCTTTTCCTCCCAAGATAAAAGTTTAGAACCAAATGACAATTATAGAAGGAAGAAAACCCCAGAAGGACATACACCTTGATAGGATGAGTAACCTAATTCTAGTAGAGTTTAAATAGAACTTCTTGGGGGAACTGACTGATCGTAATGAAAAGAGGCATTGCAATGTATATTTAATTGCAAAAATAGGGGAAGCCCCCTTAGAAAATGCAATTAAAGTTGTTATTTTGATTGAATATGTTTTAGAACAGGGTGGAAGAGTGATGCATAAATAATATTAGTCTCATATTTTTAATAAAATGTGTTAAGCTCTAGGTTACTGCCTGGATCTCTGCCACGGAGCATATATACTATTAAGGAGTCATTATATAAAGTGAATTTGCCATAATGGTATACTTATTTTTGTATCCATTCATTCACATAGCAAATATTTATCGCTGAGGGGTTGGCCAACTTTTTCTGGAAAGGGCCAGTAGTAAATATTTTAGGCTTGCAACCCATACTGTCTCTGTCACAAGTAGTAAACAACTTTACCATTGTAGCAGGAGAATAGATTTAGACAAAACGTAAACAAGTGAGTGTGGCTCTGTTTCAATAACAGTTGATTTATGAACACTGAAATTTGAATTTCATGTAATTTTCAGGTGCCAGAAAGCATCTTTTGATTTTTTTCTTCAACCATGCAAAAAATAAAATCTGTTTAGCTTGGGGCTAACTTACTAAACTAGGCATTGCGGTAGGTGCAGGGGATATGAAGAAGAATAAAATAAAGATGCCTACTGTAAGGACCTCTTCAGAACAGATTAGGAGATCAACCTGATTCTAATTCTCTGTGTTTGAAACTGCATCATCCAAGTCGGTGAAGAGAGGGAGAAAAGCATTCCCCGCCAGTGGGCACGGCAGGTTCTCTTGTGAAGATCCAGGTGTACCGCTTTGGAATAAAGCTCTCAGCAGATCCCAGACAAAGAGCTAGACCCACACAACCTTGGTACTTAGAAGTCCGACTTGAACCTCCAGGTGGGAGTTCTGAAGTCCCCATTCAGGTCATTTAGATCAAACAGTTTATTCTGCTCAGGCAGAATAAACGCCCAATGACCTTTCAGCGAAGATCTTAAGCAACACTCAAGCCCGTGAACCTGCCCTTGGGTATAGGACAGCTTATAACACAGGGCCTGAGGGAACTTGCGTGCTTTTGTCAAAGAGGATAAGTTCATGGGTCATGGAACCATAAACAGGTTTTGTTTTGTGGAGAAGGTTAAAAAGCCTTCTTTTTATTTCTCTATCTCAACAAGCCTTTTCCCATCTCTGGGCCTCTGTACTCGCCATTCCTTTTGTCTGGGATATTCTTCCAACTCTTTTCCGTAGGATCATGCTGATCTTTTGAGTTCTTGCTTAAATGTCATGTTCCTAGAGGGGCCTTCCCATCACCTTGTCTAAAATGCCACTCTGTCCCTACTCACGCATATAAGCCAAACCCTGACTCAATTCCCTGTTTATTTTCTTCACAGCAGTTATCAAAATGGTAAATATCTGGGATCCTGGATCTCTTTGCTCCTTTACTGACTGTTTCCTCCCAGTGTCAGCTCCATGCTGCACAGAATGTTTCTGATTGGTTTGGTGCTGCCTGGCTAGAACATTTTCAGTAAATGTGTGCTCAAAGAATTATGAATTTGTGAGAGGTATTTGTTAGGGAATTGGGTTTTATTTGGAAGAAATTTGCCTCCAAAACTGTGTCTTTTTCCACGGTCCCTTACCCATTCTTCACTTTGGATTTAAACAGGGACCTAGGATGGCACACAAACAATTCCTCTCTACAAATCTCTGCATGCTGGGCCCTGTGTTGAGGGCTAAAGGCTTGAATGACTAAAGGTGTCCATGACCTTAAGGAACCCATAACCTAATGTGGAAGACAAAAGTGAGTGGATTTTTACAATGTGACGTCATGTATGGCCCAATGCAACAGTAGCGGTGTATGAAAAATGACACGGGAAGAAAGAAGGAGTAAGATGCTTATCAGGTGGTTTCCGATCTACAGAATGGATACTGATGAAGCCCCCAGTAGAAAGCCTGGTGCTACATGTGGCTTCTATGGAGGGTCAGCATGTCTGCTACTATTACTGTGGTACCTGGCTTCCTGTGTGCCGGGGGAGCCAGTGCCCACACTAACCTGTTTTTTTAATTAATTAATTAATTTGTAAAAGATTTTATTTATTTAACAGAGACCACAAGTAGGCAGAGAGGCAGGCAGAGAGAGAGGAAGGGAAACAGGCTCCCCGCCGAGCGGAGAGCCCGATGTGGGGCTCCATCCCAGGATCCTGGGATCATGACCTGAGCTGAAGGCAGAAGCTTTAACCCACTGAGCCACCCAGTTACCCCTTGCACTAACCTGTTTTAAATCTTAACAGTCTACCCAACTCATCCACAACTTGCCCTTATAGGGAATGGATTCCACATCCTCAGTCTCTTCCGCCACTATTTGCACCTCTCAGCAGAACACTGAATTAGTCCCTTACGGCCGAAGCATCCCTAAGTTGTGATGAGCAGCTGAGACTGACCATAGCTCTGGGGCAGGACATGGGGACAGCTGTTTTCTCAGCTGCTGCTGCTGAGAAAGCAATCAACCCTTGCCACCCTTAATGAAAGCCAAGAAATGGAGATCCTCACCTTCCCCTTCACGTGCCATTTGGGATTTCATCAACCATACAGACTGCCCTTAAAACACTGGTTCTCAGGCCTGGCTGCAGCTTTGTCACCTCTGTGGTGATTGTAAAAATGCTTAAGTCTGGTCCTTATCCCAGATCAATTAAATCAGAATTTCTGGGGTATGGCGCAGGCCACCCTTTTTTTAAAAAGCACCCACTCGAACGTGCAACCAAGATTGAAAACACTACTTCTTGTTAAATTTAGATTGCTTTCCTTTAAAGAGGCAGGCCCAGAAGGTAGTGCACAGTGTGCTTTACCTAATTCCCCACACCTGCCTGGAGACTGCCTTGCTCAAAACAAAGCAGATTACTTCCCCGTCTGAAGTCACCAAACATTGTGCACATATGTGTGCTTTTTACTCTCTAATTAAATTTTCCTTTTTTCTTAAGTTCAATTCATTACTGCTAATTTCTGTCCCACCCGTCATGTTTTTTCGCTTGGCCCTATTCATATTGTTGGGTGATTATTCTGCCGGGATTTTAGTTATTATCAGTTTGGTTATGTATAGATTCTACTCTTGTCTGAAGTCAGGGGCAATTCAGTTGGGTAAGTTTAACAACTACATTATACACATGTTTTTTAAATAGCTACTTGTAGGTGAATTTACCTTGCCTTGATGGCAAAGTGCCCATAAATGTTCAGTCAGCTGGAGAACTTCTTTGGCTAAACATTTTCACAATCTATTTCTTTTATTTTTTTTAAGTAATTTAATTTACTGGGATGGTAGTAATAGCCCATTCTACTTTGCACTATGGGGAAGGAAGGATATTTTTATCTACTTAAAAGCTAATAAAGACTCCCACTATTGAAAAATATTCAAACCTCCCAATTATTTCCATCAAGCGATAAATTTAAAAGAAAAGAAAAAGAATTAAAACCCCAAAGTGGTAGCAAGTAAGCAATAATGACTAAGAGAAACTTAGGGAAGGATCATTAAATTCATCTTTGCTTTAGAGTAACCTGATACTCCCATGTAGAGGTGCCTATAAAAGGGTGTCTTCTGCCACTGGAAATAATAAAAGTTGACATATAATTGATGAAATTCACCAACCGTGGTAGTAAATTATAGAAGGAAATGATCTGTATGTGTGAGAGCACAGAGAAGAGCTTGAAGGAGCTGCTCTCCCACTCTCCACCCACCACCCCCAACTCCAGCTGATGCCCATCCAAAAATCACAGGACTTATTTATTTGCCTGGTCATATCATGCTCCCCCGTGGACCACCATGGTCATATACCTATAGTTCCCAGCATTACAGAGTATTAATTTTGCGGGTTACCTCCATGGGTCCCTTTGTCAGAGTGATGTTATAGCTGACTTTTTCAACATACTCCAGAGGAGTTGGGTAAATCCATCATGTTGCACTTCATTGTTTTCCTTGGCCAATGCCAAAATGATATCTATTTCCCCTCTATGCCATTCCTATAATCCACTTTTCTTCTATGCCCAAATTTCTTCTCTCTTTTTCCTACCAAACCATTCCAATGAATGCAGATAAACCATAGCCTTTTATCAAGAAGTCTCACACTCATTGAATTTTACTAAAACTGCTCAAGGAATAACTCATTTTTATAGTGCCACTGAACTGTGGTTTTCTGGCTTATTATTAAATAATATGACACATTTATTATAAATAAATTTGTATACCTTACTATTATGTTATTAAAAATAAATTATTATTTTGTCATGAAATTAGACCCTTAGGGAAGTCCTACATTCTTGGAACTGAGTCTAACATTGAGAGTTTGATAGAAAAAGAGCTCACAATATTCTTGGATAGATTTAACTTTATGTGGATTCTATATGGCAATCCACAGTACCATTTTCCAGGATGGAAAATAATTTTATTTATCTAGAGGGAAACATCCAGTCAAATGTTCTGCCCCTGAGCTATACCCCCAATCTAAAGGGAAACATGGAAAGACCCCATTATCTTTTTAGCTAAACATGTAGTAAAACTTCATTGATTCAGACTAACTAAGAGATGATCACTCAGGGAGAATTGGAAATTATATAGAATTTTTAAAAGCTATAGTTTACTTCCTTGGGTTTAGCCTAAGTTCAATAAACTACTAGAATGTGTAGACAATACATTTTTCCACTTCCAGCTCCTTGATGAATAGGACATTTATGTTAAAAATGGACTGGTGGTACAGAGAGAACTTGTGCAAGTGGGCACCAGGAAGACTGGGGGGGAGGAATAAAAGAGATAGTGGAACAACATCCCCTTCCTGCCCATCACTTCTGATCAGCAGGTTGATGAAAAGATTCATGAAGGCTTTTGTGTCACACTGAGTCATAAAGGTGGCATACACTTGTAAAAGAGCCTTTTGTCTCTTCCTCTGTAGAAAAGCTGCACTCTTGAGTCTCCTGTCTCATCAGTGTTCTCATAGTGGGGCACTGTTACAGACTCAAAGTATGTGTCCTCCATCTAACCCATACATTGAAGCCCTAATCCTCAGTGTGGCCATATTAGGAGATAGGGCCTCTAAAACTATAATTAAGACTAAATGGGGTTATAAAGGTGAGATCATGACTCCACAGTATTAGTGTCTTCATAAGAAGAGACCAGAGAGCTTGTTCTCTCTCTTTCCATGTACATATAAAAGTCATGTGAGTGCACCCTATGATGCCTATTGGCCAACAAAAGGGATCTCAGAATGAAACCTACCTCACCTTTGATCTTAGACTTAGACTTCCCAGCCTCTAGAATTGTTTTAAACAAATCATCCAGCCTATGACATTTTGTTATGGCAGACTGAGTTGACTAAACAGAGACCAACACCATGAAGTGGTGAGGGTTTGCATAAAGATGGATGGAAGTTGTCACGGTGATGGAAGCAATATGGCTGAAGCTGATGAACCATTTTGTGATAAAGTATTGTTACTTCTTCTGCAGACCTCCAGAAACAATTTCTTGAGAGATGAATGAAATCCTACTATTTAATAGCAGAGTATTATGGGCTTCAGTGGTATTTATCTGATTTATCAATGCTGAACCACAAAGATGAGTATATAGGCAGTCACAAGATGTTGAGATATCCCCTCTGGCAAAATATCTCTTAGTTTAGGGCAGACTTAATGGAAGCATGATGATTTACATTCTTCTTTTTTGAACATCTTCCTCATCCTCCTTTATATAATGTTTATACTATTGAAATTAGGCTGGATCTGGGAGGGGGTTATGCATGAGGGGATTCTTTCCTTCCTTGTACCTTATGTTTAATGCTCACTTGGAATTCAAGCTGGAGGCATTTATATTGATCTAGGCTGTCATTCTCGTAGTATCCAGCTGGGGACCAGGACACCAACACATTTTTCCCAAGATCCTACAACCTGTGGTACTCCTTGTCCTCTTATGTTACCCCAGAGGCTCATGACTACTGAAAAGGGATCAAGGCAATTCTACATTATTGCCTACCTTAGCCTGCATTTTGGTTATTCTCCTTTTATCCCTTCAGAGATTTTCTCCTCTTCCAACCTTGCCTTGTACCTAAGGAAGCTCATTCTATGACCCAAAGTGCCTTGTTAGCTGGTTTTTGTTAGTTTCAGTAAGGAGAGGCATCCAATGGTAGTAGGAAAAGGGAGGTCAGAGCATTTATTCCTTGCTACTCATTCTGGCCATGCTACTTTTCGGGAGTGGCTGGTTTCTTCAACAGCAGTAGTTCACAATCTAGAACAATTTTGCCTCCCAGGGAACATTCGGTAAAATCTGGAGGTATTTCTATTGTCAAGGTTAAGGTCTTCAAGACAAGAAGTTGTCGAAACTGAGGCATTACTGGCATCTAGTGAGTAGAACCCAAGGATGTTGCTAAACATCCTACAATGCACAAGGTATACCCCCCATCCCTGCCAACAACAATAACAACAAAGAATTATCTGGTCTAAATGTCAAAGTGTCACCGTCAAGCTACCTTTTTACTATAATAACAGATCCTTTTAGACGGACCCTCAAGATGAGCCCTCTTTTCATAGATACAGCTTCTACTTGGATCTGATAACAAAGATCTTCCCTTTGCCCCATCTGGCCAATGAGAGGGAATGGGCAGCACCTTCCAGCTGTTTCTATTAGAATTTTTCACCATCCTCTGTAGATCCCCCTTTAACACTGCTCTTTTTTCTTTTTTGATAAAATTCTCTTCATTAAACTCTCTCCTTTTTTAAAAAGTTTATTTTTTTTAATAATCTCTACACTCACTATGGGGCTAGAACTCAGGATCTTGAGATCAAGAGTCACATGTTCTTCCGACTGAGCCAGCCAGGTGCCCTTAAACTCTCTTTGATTAAAACTTGCATGTGCAGTGTTTCTCTGTAGGACTCTAAGTGGCATGGAGTTTTAGGCTTACATGCATGAGCATTTAACATCATGTTTATTTTTCTTAAATCAGAGGTGGAATGTCAAACTTTCACCAGTACTAACTGCAAATATTTATTGAGTGATGTCTCTGTGCTACTTTATAAGTGCTTGATGTCAGTTAATGCTTTTATTCCTCACAAAAGATTTATCATTTGGGTGTTAAGAGGATTTATGGTAAAACTGAAGAACGAGGGTGAAATGACTTGCCCAAGGTCACATACTGAAAATGGCTCTTGAGTCTGGGTGCTTAAAACTACCTCAAGGAGACATTTTGTCTTCAGAAATAAACCCCTCTATAATATCTGCAACACAGAAAGTCCCGTAGTTGGCTCTAGGGAATCACTTAAATGTGAATCACAAAGAAATTTTCATAGGGACATCCAAGGCAATTCTTGATGTCATGCTATACTCCTACACCGTACTTTTTTTCTCTTTCTTTTACTTCTCTGTGCTTACCTTCTTGCCTCCTCTTTTTTCTCTCTTTTCTTTCTGTTTCTCTTTCCCCTTTATCCTTGCATGCCTCTTCACTTCCATTTTTTCCTTTCTTTGCTTTGCCTATTTTTGCAAAACTTAGATCTGCCTTTGGCACCTCAATGTTAAAATGAACTGGGTTCAATTTTTAGTTATAATGGCATTCAAACCATCAAGATCAGAAAGAATGTATAAAATATTGAATAAGACTATTCCTGGGATTTAATGAAATGTTAAGCATAAAATCACTTAAATGTTAGTTTTCTAAGTGCCAATGTCTTGAAACAATACAGTCAATTCCATAAAAAAAAAAATGTGATGGATACTCAGTTGAATCTTAAAGCCTATATTCAAGGAACACAGAAAAAGCTGGTTTTAATTTATATTCATACTATATAGAGATATGAAATTGTTTAAAAGGACAAAGTTTATTTATGTAAGTGCTTGGGTTTGGGAATATGAAATGGTGATATTTGAAAGTAATAGCTTCTCTGAAAATACTTTTCAAAAGTGGGCAAATTGATTCATTCTCTAAGGAATTATGACAGTAAGCATAAAAGCATAGTTGCTGTTTTGCATGCAACAATACTAAGGATAGTAACCTATTCCATCCATTTTTCACTACAAATATGTACAGCACTTAATATCAAAAGCTGAGTTATCCTGGCACTTTGATAAATGGATGCATTGGTGGGTGAATGAAGTAAGATTTTGTCTTAGAGGAAATATTGGCTTTTCATTAGGTCAACCGAGAATTTATTGCATACAAAAGAACTAGGAATTTATGGTTTCTTCAAAGAGGTTTAAATACTCTTTCTAAAGATATACAGTTATCTTTTTCTAGGGAAAACTATATCCGATTTCTATGACTCTTTGAGAAAAACGCACAACATATTTGTCCCCAACTTGTATATGGAAAGAGTGATGACTGAGAGATTATGCTGGCCAATTCAAAACATCCTGCTTTGTCCTCTTGTAGGCAAAATAAATCTTAAACAAACAGACATTTCTAAGGACAATTTTCTTTGTAAATATCCCCTCTCACAAGATAAGAACAAAGGCATTCTCTTGGCATTTCAGAAATTTTACTGAAAGCAGGATGATTCCTCCTGCCTAAAACCATTCAGGATAACTAAAGGAATGGGAAGAATTAGATTGCCTTGTTCATTCTTTATAAGGAATCGAAGGTGTTGGGGAAACACAATATTGAAATTCACATGAAACTGACACACAGAAATGTCTTCTTTTGATGCGTATGCTACTCTAATCAGTGTTGCAAAGAGGTCTGAACAAAGACATCAAATGAAGCATCTTGTGGCACTACCTAAGAAATAACTCATGTTTCTTTGAGGGCCTGCTCATCATCACCAACTAGTTTCAGGAATTTGGGACTCTAACGTATGTTTTTTGTTTTTTTGCTTTGTTTTGTTTTGTTATTTTGTGGCCAAAAAAAGAGGCAGGTGAAGATCATTAACATCTCCACAGGACTAGAAGGATCATTCTGCTACCTTGATTTAATAAAATTGCTGCTGCCACTTAAGGAAGTCCTCTTCTAATAATTTAAGATTTTATTTGTTTATTTGTGAGAGAGAAAGCACAAACAGGGGGAGGGCAGAGAGAGAAGCAGACTCCCAGCTGAGCAGGGAGGCTGATCCCCTGCAGGGCTCAATCCTAGGACCCTGAGATCAGGACCTGAGCTGAAGGTAGACACTTAACCAACTGAGCCACCCAGGTGCCCCAGGAACTCCTCTCAATTTAGACTAAATCTTCCCTGAAAACACAAAAGAAAAGGTCTCAAATGATTACACCATCTTCTTAGTTCCAACCAGATGTGGGGTCAGAAAAATGTCCTGATAAATAAAATGAAGGGATTAATTTGGAAGATATTTAAGGTCCACTTTGCCTTCGACTGTGTTTTCTGTGAATACAAAAGAGTCTTTTCTGTGGAGAATAGTTGACAGTGAGAATGTAACTGAAACTGTAAAATTAATTAGATGAATTTGGGATGCGAGCTATCCCTAAAAGGAAGTTCATTTGCAAGTGAAAAACACTAACACGGGTTGCTCCAGTGTTGAGTCCGAAGTCCTTTCACGCCTGGAGGTTTGGAAAGGCAAAATCTCACTCAGCTCTCACCTCAGACCTGCTGAATCTGAATCAGCATTTTAACAAGGCCTCTGGATGTTTCGTAAGCATATTAAAGTTTGTGATGCTCTGCTTTCTAACAGATCAGTTGTTTCAGAGGTATCCTCTACCAGAATGGCAATGGTGCAGCTCTGTATTTCCCCTGTGCCCAGATCAAAAATGCATTGAGAAAAGAATAAGAATACTTGTAGATCTTAGAGCAGTGGTCTTTCAGACCAGTGGCAGCAGTATAACCTGGTAACTTGTTAGAAATGTAAATGAGGGGCACTTGGGTGGCTCAGTGGGTTAAAGACTCTGCCTTCTGCTCAGGTCATGGTCCCAGCGTCCTGGGATCGAGCTGGGATCGAGCCCCGCTTCGGGCTCCCTGTTCAAAAAAAAATTCAAAAGAATGCTTTAGACTCAAATGAAAAGATAGTAACTCAAATGCACACGAGAAAATAAAGAAAATCAGTAAAGGTTAACTACATGGGTAAATATAAAAGTCAGTATTAATGTACTTTAGGTTTGTAAGTTGTCTTTTCTCCTATCTGATTTAAGAAATAACTGTACAGGGGCGCCTGGGTGGCTCAGTGGGTTAAAGCCTCTGCCTTCGGCTCAGGTCATGATCCCAGGGTCCTGGGATCGAGTCTCTGCTCAGCAGGGAGCCTGCTTCCTCCTCTCTCTCTCTGCCTGCCACTCTGCTTATTTGTGATCTCTGTCTGTCAAATAAGTAAATAAAATCTTGAAAAAAAAAAAAGAAATGTAAATCACTGCACCCCACTGTAGCCCTACCCAGTCAAACCTCTGGGTTTCAGGCCCAGGCACCTATGTTTGAACAGCCCTACAAGTAATTCTGATGCTAACTGGGACTTGTAGAGTCGGAAATGAAGAGCCCTTCCCCACCCCCGCAGCTTTAGATAATGAGGGTGAAAGGCAATTGACTAGAGTTAGAAGATGAAAGGCCCGAGGTGCCTGGGTGGCTTAGTGGGTTAGGAAGCTGCCCTCTGCTGGGGTCAGGATCCTGGGGTGCTGGGATCTAACCCCGCATCAAGCTCCCTGCTCAGCAGAGTCTCTGCTTTTCTGCCTCTGCCTACTTGTGCTCTCTCTCTATCTCTCTGTCAAATAAATAAATAAAATCTTAAAAAAAAAAAGGAAGTCCCCAAAAGGGGCTTATAGCAAAAATGGACATATTTCCATAAATGGTGCTATGTTTTAAAGGATTAGTAACATATGTGGAATGAATCATGCTTGTTATTTTTCCTCCAACCCCACAAATCACCCTTCACAATTCATATAAAATATCAGCTCCTTCAGGGAATCTATTCCCTTCAAAAAAGTAACTTTTTGCTGCTCTAACTCCCATCCTCATTATCTGTATTGACCATGTGGTGGTCACTTTCTAGTAATTGTCAGGAGGAGACCACTAGGGAACTACTTTATGTATAAAGTTTATAGAGGGAAGAGATTCTGTCTTGTAACTGTGTAGCCCCCAGGCATTCAGCACTCTATCTGGGATACAGCTGAGGTCTAATGTGTTTTCTATGTGTTTGTTAGTTCTTTGGTTTGGGGGATGAAAAAGCCTATTTATTTTCCTGTTTTAACTGTAATTTTTTTAAAAGGATGGACAACTACCTGTGAAATACATTGAGATCCTCCGATTAAAAGTAAGCTGTGTTAAGAACACCTCCTTTTATACATTAAGCATTAAAAAAGAAAATCTACCAACAAAGTCATAGAAGGTCTTTACCCCCCAGTAGTACAATTGAAACATTTGACGTAACATAAAATATGTCTCCATTTTCACGCATTTAAATTTCTAATTGTTTCTCGGTTCCCTCGGAGAGCTTTTCTAGGTCAACGAAGTACTCACACTGTGCTACACATTCTAAGAGTCCAAGTGAGTCTCATCTCATCCTCAAAAATAGAAGGCTAGCAAATGCTTCTAGTTCATACAATAGTTAGAAAAGATCAAAAGAAAAATTTGACTCTGTCAAATGCAAGCTCTTGCAGCTTTTAGATTTCTGGTTAACAATGTTATCCCTAGCTCTTCAGTATCTTCCCTTCTTTCAGATTAGCTTCTAGCCTGGCTTAATTCTGAAAAACAAAACCAAACCACCACCACTGAAACAGAACAAAACAACAACCAAAAAAAAAAAAAAAAAACCAAAAAACAAGTGACAAAGAATTGTTGAAAACACGGTGATGTGATCACAGATTCCTAACCCTCATCTCACCTTGTATGACGCAAGAAATGAGTAAAACACAAAAATGACGGTGTGTGTGTGTGTGTGTGTGTGTTTGCATGTGCACACAGCCGTGCAATGGGACTCGGAACCGCTGTATCAGCTATTTGGAAACAGTATAAAGTACCAACCATTTGCCATGACCTTAGAGGACCTGTGTGGGATTTAATGCAGCAGGAACCAGACAGAGGAAAGAAAACAATGGCTGAGTCAGAACTACTCCAGCTGATTTAGATGAGATTCAGGCACAATTCCACTAAAGTGACTTTATTTGTAAGAATGAGGAATGGAGGTGAGTTGGGGCCACAGCAATGGCTCCTTTGTGGGATGCCTTTAACCGCTATGCTTTCACACGGTTAACTCATGGGAGATCTGAGGTCTAGCACTATTACTTCAAACAGCTTTGGCTAGCACCAATTCCCTGAAGAATCAAGAAGGTTCTATGCTGTCCCTCAAATCATTGCCTGGTGAACTGAAAAACCAGTTTGGTTTAAGGCCTTCAGTGCACTTCATGACCAATGCAGAGGTGAGCCCAAACCAGCACACAGAGGACTTTTCCCTTGACAGACCCCAGGGACTGAGCTCTAGCTTTACACTAATGCTGTAGAATCTTGAATTCTGAGTCTGTTTTCATTAACACCCTCTTTGACATAACGCTCTCCATTTGAATAATGAGGAATCTAGGGAAAACCCACCCAGATGATTTTGAGGGAAGTTACAGGCCAGGATTTCCTTCATCTCAAAGAAAGAGGAGAAGGAACAAAATAAACATTTAGGGACCAAGTGTAAGACAAATGTAAAATTTTGTAGGAAATGATTTAACAATAGGAAAGAAGTAGTTGTGGGCAAAGGCAACAGGAAACTTAGCAATGTCTAAACAAATGTTGAAGGTAAATGCTAAAATAATGGGAGAGAGTTATCAAAAGAGACAAATATGTAAAAGAAAGTGTAAACTAGCTTTAAAACTGACCAAGACAGCCTTTGCCTTCCCCTCAGTTGGACTAGACTTCAGACAAGCTTCTTTGTGACCATAAACCTCTGATTTCCCTTCATGTAGAGAATTTATTACTTTAGAAAACTTAGAATTGTAAATTCTTCTCTGACCTGTGAGTTGGAAGTCTCCCAACGTTTGTACAGTCTATAGTCCAGGAAATGCCTTTCTCAAAGACCTGGGGGCCATCCCTTTGAAAGGTAATCATCAAAACAGAGAACACCCTCTCTGTCAATCTCTGTGGGATGGTAGGACCCTAACTTCAGTAAGTAGGAAATTAGCAAACACGTATCCCCTAATCATATTGATCAGCTCCCCCTACCAGCATCCTCTGGGTCACTCTCCACTAGCTGATCTGAGGTCCTAAAACCTACCCAGCCCTTTGGATCAGCCGGTTCAGTTCAATCTCTCTCTTTTACTGCAACAGACTTGGAGGAAGTTTTTCTTGACTAGTTAACTCTTCAGTGCAACTTTTCTTTGACAAAATGCATATCATAGCAATAAAAACTGGTATATAGTGTAAAATATATGTGGGCTAGGTAAAATGAGAAATTTCTTGGCATTTCATACAGGTACATAAATACACTCTGGAAGATCAATTGAAAGAAAAAAAATGGTAATTCCAGACAAAATAGTCAAAGCAAAAAAACCCCTAAAAATAAAAAAGAAAGATAAAACTTTAAATTAAATTTAAATTCCCAAAGGTATGATCTTTATGCAGAATAACACATAATAGTAATATATAAAACTAAAAGTATTTTAGGGGAAAAAGCCTCAAAAATCCACAGATGAATTATGCAGTTTTCTTTCAGTTATTGACAATGTGGTCAGAATTAATAAATAAGGATATAGGAAGTTTAATCTTGGAATCAGTGTTTTTTTAATCAGGTATATATCTTTAATTTGAGTTAATTATAACTGGAGGAAAAAATCAACAATATAATAAATACAACTATATTACATTGGTTTTAAATTACTTACTGTTTTCAGAAACTTAAAATTGTTGCTGGAGAAACAATTTAAATTATGAGAGGAGTGTGTCTTAGAATTAAGGATAGACCAAACATATGGCAATTACTTAAGGCTTAGTTAAGGATATAATACCTTAGAGTATATAGATCTATTTATAGAAATATATATAATTTCTGATCTACATTTCTCATTGGACCATATATAGACCAGATATAGAGTATATATATCTGATATATATGGAGGCATGTATCAGAAATATATATATATATACACATATATAGCTGTACACACACAGATATATATATATATCTTAGAGAAATGCACAATTAGGTGCAGAAATTTACATGTACAAGAATGGCCTGAGAAGCACTATTTACAAAATGGCAAGTGTTAATTACTATTGGAAACAATTCAAATCCCAGCAACATAGAAATAATAGATTCCATTATTTTCATTTTGGTGAAAATGTAGAATTTTTTTTTATATATAGAAAGAATGCAAGTAAGTGAAGCAAACATTTGCTTCAAGAAACTAAAACAAATCTAAAATGACAATGAAATAAAGCTGCAGGGAGAAGGATGCCTCAAGAAGGGATTTCATAAATTATTGAATAAAATAAAAGGAAAAAAAATAGCCATTTTTTTATCATTTATATCATTTAAGCTTTTCTCTCAAAATATCTATAAAATATGACAAATAGGCTTTCCTTCTGTTAACTCATATAGTTTTCCACCGTAGGGACCACATATTATTTAATAAATGCCTAATTACATCTACCACTAAGTCAGACCCTGGAGGATAAATAGACTGTAGACCAAATAGACAGGGTCCCTGTCTTAGGTAGCTCATGGTCTGTTAGAGAAAAGAAACAAAACAATATTAAGCTAGGGGGTCACAGAGGTGTGGAAGGCAGACAGAATACTCCTTAATCTGGATCTGTGTTGTTACATGCCTACAGGATAAGGCTAAGCTGGGAAGATGACATTTCTGGCAGAGCAAGGAACTGTTGCAAAGGTATGAGGCAAGGGAACACAGCAGCATTTTTAAAAGAAACGGAGAGTGAGAGAGAGAGAGAGAGAGAGAGGATATTTTAACTGCAGTGTTCAATTATGAGCATTTGAGAATGAGATAGGAAAAGCATGTGTGTGAGCTTTACACTATGAAGGACACATAACAAAAGTGTTTAGTAATAGCTAAATTATTCATTAGGAAAAATGCAGAACTGGAGGGCTAACAAAATGAATTTTAAACAGAATTTTTTTCTTATATTTCTTTTATTTTATTGTGAAAGTAAGAATTTATAAATAATTACTTTTGAAATTAATTCCCAAATAAACTTTTATATTTAGAATTAAAATAGCCCTAAAGTTCATGATGCATTCATACACTAGATTAATGTTTTTGAAAAAGAATCCTAATTTCTTCAGTTAAATACATTATTCCAATGAAAGACATACTACATCAATTCATGCATTATAATCCTATGCAGATTTTGAAAACTATTATGGAAAACATTTTTAATGTCACTTAAAAAACTTCCATATATATGGCCAAATGAAAAATGTAGATCAGAAATTATGATGTTTCTGTTAAAATAATCCAATATGCATATGCATAGATATATGAGTGCTGTGTTTTTTCACTGGGTGATAAAATTAAGCTGATATTTGTGTTCTTCTAAGCACATAATATGAATATATGCCATATTTTCAAAATTAGGTATTCCATGTAATTTCACTCTTTCAAGTTGTGTTCATTATTGGGCATCACTGATTTTGAAATGATGAATGTAACGTTCTCTTTATTTCATGCATGAACAGCTTCCTATGATCTTATTCCACATGTATCGTTATTCCACATCTGAACAGCTCTTTAAAACACCAGTAGCTGTGATGGCCAGTAATTTTGTCAAGACTGGATTTCTTTCTGTGTGATTTCTTTATTTACTTCTTTTTACGAAAATGAAATACTAAGCCAGATAAATAAATACGCCTTAAATACAAGGACTTGTTCAACCCAGCATGCAGTGGAATGCTTTAATTGTGAAATCAATTATTTTGCACAAAACTAATTCAAATAGTCCCAATAGCCGAGTGGCAGACTGCACTCTAGGATACAAGGCAGCAGTGTGGGACTCTTTGTTTTGTTCTATACTATCCTGATTCCCTATAGGCAACTTTCCCTAGCTGTTGCTTTATCAACATTCAATTTATTCTGCAGTCGGAAGTAAACTATTTAGATGTCAGTCCTCCAAAGATATCTGGCTACATGCATTCTTAAAGAAAATATAGGGCGCCTGGGTGGCTCAGTGGGTTAAGCCTCTGTCTTCGGCTCAGGTCATGATCTCAGGGTCCTGGGATCAAGTCCCACATCAGGCTCTCTGCTCCGCAGGGAGCCTGCTTCCTCCTCTCTCTCTCTGCCTGCCTCTCTCCTTACTTGTAATCTCTGTCAGATAAATAAATAAATTCTTTAAAAAAAAATTAAAAAAATAAAAAAGAAGAAGAAAATATAAACTGATTGAAAATTCTGATCTTATGTTTACATTGGCATCTGCATTTTTTAATAGTCTGCATGAAATTTAAAAGGAGACCTTCTTGAATGTTTGATTTGCAGTATTGGTAATGAGGCTTTCTCAAATATGAGGCTACAATTTTCTGTCTGAAGTTAAGCATGTAGAACAAGTAGTCTGATAAAATTAATAATTAGAAGGATAAAGCAAAATAGAGCAGCAGTTTATAATGATGTGCTTTATAGTATCAATAGTATATTTACTGAAGTGGCTCAGGAGAACTTCCAATAAAGGCATATTTCCTGAGAGTGAATTTTGGTTGGGAAACCAATAGTTCTTATTATATTTTAAAAGCAGATCATTGTTAATCACCTTTGGTATGAATCCAGGAAGGATCTTCTCCTATTGAATTTAGAAATTGTTTCTAGTGTTTATATTTTCTACCAATAACTTAATTTGAACATATATTAGTAATAGCCTTCTTTGTAAAAGACCACAAGTAGAGTAAATGGTTATGTGTTATATGTTGAGACAGTAAAAAAATATGATTTTACCCTTCTCATATTTATAGAACTGAAATGTTGCAAATACCTGGTGGAGATAAAATTGATTTTGATGTACAAGACGCTTAACAAATCCATATTTAAACTGAGAGCATGGCTTGAATCCATCATGTTCTTGAATTAGTTTATAATGATGGGTATTAAGAGACAAAGACCTGGGACGCCTGGGTGGCTCAGTTGGTTGGACGACTGCCTTCGGCTCAGGTCATGATCCCAGAATCCCGGGATCGAGTCCCGCATCAGGCTCCCAGCTCCACGGGGAGTCTGCTTCTCCCTCTGACCTTCTCCTCGCTCATGCTCTCTCTCACTGCCTCTCTCTCAAATAAATAAATAAAATCTAAAAAAAAAAAAAAAAAAAAAAAAAAAAAAAAAAAAAAAAAAAAAAAAAAAAAGAGACAAAGACCAGCCAGATAGAATCTACAGAGTTGCCTGAGGAAGAAGAAAAAGCCTTGCCGGTGGGTCAACTAGAAACAAAATGAACCATGAGTAGAAATGTTTGCTGCAAAAGTTAATCAGTGAAAGTGCACTTGACTGATTTCTGAACAATATGCACTTTAGCAGAATGATACCTCGCTCCTATCTTTTTAATAGTTTGTGAGGTTGGAAAACATAAGCTATATGAGTATCTTGGCAAGCTATATCTTCAGCCCTCACCTCAAATTCAACTTTGTCTGGGAAACCTGCCATAATTGATTGGAAAAGAAGTACAAATTCTTTCCTATTCATAAAGCAATAAAGAAAGTTTCTAGCCTCTCTTCCCAAATGAACCATGAACCATGAAAAATAAGCCACACTTAAAACAATCTTTTCCAACTGATCGATTTTTCTTAGATTATGAGTTTGAAAATGGCAGAGACTGTACTGAATGAGAATATTGACAATATATGAAAAAAAGTCAAGAAAATACAAATGATAAATACATAAATAGATTGGTTCGCCAACATTTCTAACTCTTGTTTAGTGGTATTGGTATAATATTTTCAATTCTGTCATGGGTTTCACTGTCATAATATTATAAAAAGTACCTATTAAGTTTTATGAAAACTTTGACTATTTGTCATGCAGCTTTTTTTAATCCTCAAGGGAGTCATCTGATTCACTTTTCCTTTACCTTTCTCCACTTTAACCTTCAGAGGAGCAAAATAACAAGAGAGCTAAATGTAGGGAGGTAATTTGGATTTAAAAATATCTGAGGGAGATGCCAATGTATTCAGACAGTTCCTCTCCCTTCTTTGATTCCTGCTAAGTGGCCCCTCTTTCAATTTCTTTATCTTGTGTCAACAGGCTATAAGATTTTTTTGCCAAGAAATACAGCATTTTCTTGGTTGACAAACTAAAAATAGTTGACTTAAAAAATGCGGAAGGAACGAGATTTTCCTATTGCTTTCCTTGCTGTTTCTTTTCTTCATGCTGATAGCATCAAAGCCAAAGCCCTTCCATTCAGCAAGTTCCTGACACCCTGATTGGCTAACACAATGAAAACTTGCTGGAGAGCAATTTTAACTGTCACAATTTTTCTGTTTCCGTCCATACCCAGGCAATGGAGGGAACCCAAAAGTATCTAAGGAAAGCACAAAGGAGCACTCTGGGGAAAATTCCCACCTTATTAGACACAGCTGGAGAAAGACAGGACCAGTACGTGGCAAGGTACAGGGGAGGAGGGCAGGATCCATGCTATCAAGGAAGCAAGTTATCTGTCAGACAGCAAAAGAGATCTCTAGTAGAAAAAAAGAGAGGGATGTGAAAAATAAATATAATAATAATAATTTGGGAGACATTGTTTGGGTGGCAAAAGATGACTCGAGAGATAGAGTCCACAGTTGGCATAAGGAGATTCAAATCTGCACTGGAAATAGATAGCTTGCCATTATCAGCAACTTTCAGTCGGTAGTGAGCTCTTCTTTTCTTTTTTCCTGCCTGCTCTACATAATCTCACATATTATGTTCCATCCTTTTATACATTTCCAGAGTTCAAGAATAACAGGTAGTCAGGCCATTGTCTACTGAGGTCAATACAAAATATTTAATGGTTAGAGGTTGAATTAAAATGGGGAGTGGGAGTGTAGAACAGGAAAAAGACATCTTCTATGTAATTAACAGTGAAATTTAGTGCTTTGGTTAAATTTAATGACTATTGCCTATTTTGTGAGGATTAAGAGTTAGAGGGAAAACTCGGTGCTTTGGGAAACTGAAAAAACTATACATTTCTTCGAGTATATTTTTCCAGATTATCTGATTCTGATCCATGGGAGTTATTTTACAACTGTGTAAAATATTTCTTATCTATAGACAACAAATACATTCTGTCAGATGGAGCTTCAGTAGATTTTTTTTCCTGGCCATGGGGAAAAAAGTTTCTATCGGTAACTTCATTTCACCATTTCTTTATATAAATTTGTGCTTCTTCGACTTCTTCTTTGAATGAGTTACAATATCTATCTCATGGCTTCACTGTGAGTTAAGTAAAATCTTTAATATGTTCATTTATGTATGTATGGGATTCATGATTTTACCATTAAAATATTTTTTAACAAGGTTCATATGTGTAAAAATAATGAGAACCTGGTGTAAGGAGAGATGAATAAACGTCACAGTTGCTATTTTGTTTTGAGCTTGCATTCATGCTTCTGCGTGCTGGGACATAGTCATGATTGAAGCTAAAGAAGGTCAGGGTGTAGTGGAAAAATCAAGTAAATAAATAGTTCCAGTATAATGTGTTAAGAAATGTAATTCAGATAAGTACAAGGTCCTATAGTAATGTGGATAGAACAGCAATTGACTCTGTCTCAGGGTCAAGAGAAAAATGGGATGTGTGTGGGGGAGGACAACATTTAAGAGTTAGATTAGAAAAAGGAGTTAGCCAATCACACGACTGTCCCTAGCTATCGCTGATGAATAACTATAATCAGGCACTGTAATATTAAACACAGAGCCAGGACAAAGGCAATTAGTGAACAAGCTCTCTTTTACTCAATCAGAACTAAAATGAGCTTGAACACAAGGTCACATTTACTAATACTAGGAAGTCAGCAAAGATACAAAGTGTAACGTTCTCTGTTTAACCTATAGACTTGGCAGGTGATGAGATTAATGATAGCCGAGGAAAAATAAAAGATATAATTTCAAAATAAGTGCAGGAAAGCTTATAAAGCAAGGTTAAGTTTAGATAAAAATTTAATGCCAAACTTTCTTTTAAGGTAATCACGTAAGAGGGAAATCACATAAAAAGGAAAAGTAATAATACAAACTGGAAGGACTGTGTCTTTCTGTTCAATGTCCTTTTATACCTACTCTATCATTGTAACCTTGGGAAAGAGTCCTTGTGAATTCAACTGAAGAAGGGAATTCTAACACTGTTTTATAGTTAAGGACTCTTAAACATGGAGAGGTTTTTATATTAAGATCTGTGATAATAATGACAAATGCTCTTATCTCTATGGAGTTTATAGTTTCAAAAATAACTTCTCTCTACAGTATTTCCTTTAATTCTCTAGCCACTAGGGCAAAGGAGGTTTTATTTTTCACATTTTACAAATGAGAAAGCTGAGTCCTAGAGAAATAAATTTTCTTATGCCAAGTTGAACAGCTAATATGTGGTCCCTGCTTTTCTGGTCCTTTTTCTTGATCCATTCTGTGCTTTTTCTACTACAAGTTGCTTCTCAACAAAAATGGAACTTTATGTTTTGGAGATACTAGCGGTCACAGATTTTGAGGATGAGGACCCATTAGGGCTAGGGATAGAGTTTGAGATTAGAATCAGGTGCTGGAGCTTTGTCTCTCACCGCACTTTCTTTAAATGCCAGAAGAATGGCAGGGGTTAGGGGAGGGAGGTGGCAAAGGAGTCAAATAGGCCATCCTTCCTGTCCTACCCTCATACCATGATACATGGAGGGAATAAAGAAGAATTACGTGCTATCAAAGTTTATCTGGTATACTTCGTGTCGTCTGAAAGAAATGCATTTTACTTTAAAAAAAAACCAACATGGGATTTTTATTTAGTTTACAGAAAACATGTACTGATCAAGGAAAGTTCTAACAACCCCCATATAACCATATTAGTTTCAATGATATTAAACGAAGAAAACCATGTAGTGTAAGCATAGATCTTTCTTGTTTATCTTCATTGCATAGGACCTAGAATTCCAATTTGTTCTTGAATTCAGTTTGGGCCATTGTTAATGCTGCATACCCAAGGGATTGACTAGTTTATCAATAACTTGCACAACAGCGCCTTACGTGATTTTAGGTTGTGCCCTTCAGAAGTTGCCCAGCCAAACCAATGAGCCCATGTTCCACCATACTCCCTTCCTCATGGGGAGGACTGAGGTTGGGGTGCAATTACCTGGAAGGGGCGCACACTCTTTTTCTTTTCTTTTTTTTTTTTTAGATTCACACCAACATGCTGTATGTGCTAACAGAGGCAGTGAGAAAAGGGAATACAAACAGCAGGGAAGACACTGGAAGAAAGGGGTCAAGCAAGGGAGATTCCTTTAGAAACTCCCATTTCTGATTTCTATATGCCACTATTATCTCAGCAGCCTCTTGCCCTCATCACTCACCTTCATCCCAGTGCCCTCTCCCTCTTCCAAGAATACTCATCTTCAAGGGGTAACTCAAATAACATGAGTCATATAATAGGCCTTCTTTGGGAGGCCTTCTGGTTTGCAAAATGGTATATGGAAAGAGTATGGAAAAAAAAGTTTCCCGGTTGGCAGTTAACTGGGACTCTTCTGCTTTTGAGTAAGCCCAAACTATCTTTTTATTATGTCTCGATTTCTATCTATTTCACTTACAGATAGTTTGGTTCTTCCTTGAGGCCACCAGGACCACGGGCTGCTTCCTTGGATGAGTAGCCTGAGGGATGTGACCTATGACACTTGTATGGGAAGAGTTGTACAAATGCTCTCTCTTGTTTGTTCATTCTCATAGACTGCTTTCATCTTATCACCCTGCATGAGATCTGTCCCTGCATCAGACACTCTGGTTTACTCTTAGAAGTACCAAAGCAGTTATGCTAGACTTAATGAAGGAGACACCATAAGGTTGAGCCTACTTCACTAGGCTTCTGTTCTGTGGCTAGGAGTTAAAGTCCAAATTAGTAGTTATTTTTGTTTTTTTTTTTTTCCTTCAGACATAGATCCAGAAGCAGAAATGCTGGATCATATGATAGCCCTGTTTTTAATTTTTTGAGGAATCTGCATACTATTTACTTTTCAAACCAACTGTGCATAAGAGTGCTCATTTCTCTGTATCTTCCAAGTACTTTGGGTTTTTGTTGTTGTTTTGGTTTGTTTTTTTTGTTTGTTTGTTATTTTTTTTGTTTTATGATAGCCATTCTCACAAATGTGAGTGATATCTCACTGTGGTTTTAATTTGTTTTCCCTAATTATCAGTGATGTTGAACACCCCTTCATGGACTTGTTGCCCATTTTTAAATTGGATTATGTGTTGTTTCACTATTGAGTGGTATGAATTCTTTACATACTTTGGGCATTAAACCCTTATCATACGTGTGTTTTGCAAATATTTTCTCCCATTCTGTAGTCTGCCTTTTCACTTTGTTGATCATTTGTTTTCTGTGCAGAAGCTTTTTAGGTTGATATGGGCCAATTTGTTTATTTTTTTATTTTGTTGCTTGTACTTTAGGTGTCATGTTGAAAGAGTCATCACTATTCTTTTTTTTTAAATTTTTTAAATTTATTTATTTGTCAGAGCGAGCACAGGCAGACAGAGTGGCAAGCAGAGGCAGAGGAAGAAGCAGGCCCCCCGCTGAGCAAGGAGCCCGATGCGGGACTCGATCCCAGGACGCTGGGATCATGACCTGAGCCGAAGACAGATGCTTAACCGACTGAGCCACCCAGGCGCCCCAAGTCATCACTATTCTAAAGAGATAACCTGCACACCCATATTTGTTGCAGCCACGTTATTTACAATAGACGAGCCATGGAAACAGTCTCAGTGTCCACTGATGGATTAGTGGATAAAGAAAGGATGTTTTATATATATATGACAAATGAGCACACACACACTCTCACAATAGAATACTATTCAGCCATTTAAGAAAAGGAAACCCTGTCATTTGTGACAATAGGATGGACATTATGCTAACTGAAGTATGTATGTCAGACAGAGAAACACAAATATTGTATGATCGCACTTGCATAGAGAAACTGAAAATAAAGAAACTTACAGAAACAGAGATCAGACTGGTGGTTGCCAGAGGCAGGGAGTGGGTGGAAGAAGAACTGGGTGAAGGTGATCAGATGGTTCAACTTCCAGCTAGAGAGTAAAAATATTCTGGAGATGTAAGGTACAGCATGGTGACTATAGCTAGCAATACTGTATTGTATATTTGACAGTTGCTAAGAAAGCAGATCTTAAAAGGTCATGTCACAAGAAAAAAATTGAAACTATGTGAGATGACAGATGTTAACTAAATTTATTGTGGTGATCATTTCACAATGTATACATGCATGAAATCATGAAGTTGTACACCCAAAATTTATATAATGTTATATGCGGATTATATCTTAAGGGGACTGGAAAAAATAAGGTGCAAGCTAATAATAAGGCAGTCAGTGGTCCTGCTTTGGCAGTCATTGTGTGGTGTTTACATTCCTCCTCTGCAGAGAGACAATGATGCAAGATCTTCCATAAGGCATATTTTTTTTATTCTGAACAAAGAAACTGATAGGAGTTGTACCTTCGGTAGAACAGATCCTGATAGAGAGATGCTTCTTTGGATTCCTGTTGTCTGGGTTCAGATCTCAGCCTTATACCTTGCTAGCTGTATAATCTTGAGAGCCAGCCTCCATTTCTTCCTCTTTACAGTGAACACTATTTCATATATAATATGGAGTTTAAGTAAGAAAATACATGTAAGTCCTAACGTAGTGCCTGACAAACAGTAACACCAAGTAAGTGTTAGCTCATTGGTAATGAGAACTAATTCTCATTACCACTTCTCATGAACAGAATTAGACCTTCTGAATTTAGGGAACAATATATTTAACTGTTGATTAATTGGATAGACTCCCCCTCCCCAGGGAAATCTAATAGGCAAAATGTCAGTATCTTTTTGTTGATATAAATGCATCCTGATACAATTGAATATAATTCTACTGTTGCTGCCATAGAAGTAGTCTGATGTTAGGCGTAATGTGCTTCACTACTTGGAAAGCTGTTTTGGGCAATCATGCTGTCTGATTGGACCCTGAGAGGGTTGTATTAATCAATAAATACTGAGCTGCTACAATGACAGGTCATGTTTCTGTATTTTCCTCTAAATATGGAATAACACACTTCACGAGTCTTTTCTCAGCTGCTTGAAAAGCCAGTTTGATGTTGCATTGGCAAAGAGATAATTTACTGAGGACATAACCTATTGGCTGTTACTCTGATGGCCTCAGAGGATCCCAGATTGATATTCTCTTGTATCCTCCAGGTTCCCTGGAGTGATGCAGGGTTACTTCTTCTCAAGTCCAAATTGGAATTAGAGAATGATAGAAACACAGTCCATGAGAGCTGCAAATGATCTAGGGAATATCTTGCCAAAACCCTGACACCACTAAGGGACATGGAGAGGGCTTCACAAAACCCCTTGTAACCTCTCCTGGGATCATTTCCACAGTTCTGGAGTCAGTGCTGGGAGGCATCATCTATTTGAAGAAACAAAGTCCCCTGCCCAAGTCCCCCTACTCATGTTCATTCATAGGTTTGAAACTCAACAGAAGTCATTTGACTAGAAAGTTGGAAGGTAAGTCTCATAGCTAGTTATCACATGATTTATCAGACAATGTAGAAAGAAGTAAATGAGAATATCATATGGACACCGAGAAAGCATAAGGAAGACAGAGGGCTCAGGGACTGAGGGCCTCTAATTCAGCATGAATATTCATAGAGCAGTAAATCCTATCCTGCCAGCTACATAGGAAAACCCAATAGGACAAGAGAACAACACGGCAACTGCTTCTGGATTGTATACAGAAGTTTATTAAGCTGTGAGAATCTGCTAAAGACACAATTTCAGTGCCTATTATTGTCCTCATATGGAGAAATGTCATAATGCAAATGGGTGAGAGAATCAGCGATGCGGAGCCACACGTTCTGCAGATACCCAGCCGCAGAGAGGCACTGCAGGTTTCAGAACTATACGTATTTATTTTGCCAACAATATTTGTCATAGGAAATCGAGTCACAACATTGTAATAAGCTAGTTTCCAATATGAAATAGACTTTCAAACCCCAGAGAATTCTTGGGGAAAAGCAAAAAACAAAACCAAAGAAAAAATTCTTAACTACCTTAGCCTATCACCCACTCATGTTTCTGTATCAGATCTGGGTCATAAATTTCATTACATTTTAGTTTTCTCCATTATATTGTTCTATTTCAGAAAGAGAGTCAGCTTTTGTTTATCTAAGCACACAAACCTGGAGGCAGGCAGAATACTTAAAATACAAATGCCCATATTTAGAGAAATGGAATTTTTCTAGTCATAAAAAAAAAGAAAAGGAGCTTACAGAGTAAGGAAAGAAAATCCTATCCATGGCTTTTGGTGTAATACTCTACCTAGAGTATCACTATGTTCCAGCATTTTAAAAAATGCATATGAAATCAGTTTAGAAACAAATAATCATAATAACAACAACACTCTTATTGTACAAGAAGTAAGTCAGGGAGAGTCAGTTTACACACTACAATAAATACTAACCTCCCAAAAATCAGGAGTATATAGAAATTGGGATAAGTGGTTATAGAATGATAATGTTCAGCTCCAGGAAACATTTGTTTGGCATGTATTCTACAAAACACTCTGCTAGGAACCACAGATGATCCAAGGGTGGAATGACATACGTCCATTCTTTTAAGAGCTTACAGTATACTAGGAAAGACGTGTGTGTGATATTAATCTATACATATGGCACAAGCTAAGCTAGGCTATGTCTCCTAGTAGCTCTCAGAGAACACAGCATTCATTTCAGGCAAGAGAAACTGCTGTATGAGTAGTAATGTTGCTACTGCTAATGATTACTCCTTTGCTGAATTCTTGATGGGTCCCTCTACGGACCTCCAAGACTCTGACTCTCTCTTTGTGCAACTCTTCCCTCTTAGTACCTTTTCCTTTAAAATGCCAGTAGCTGAGGACTCTCAGCTCAGCTCCTCAACTCACGGAGTCAGCTGGGGTCTGCCTGGGTTCCCCCTCCTAAGCCCCCTCCTGAAAACGCATCCAAGTCAGCAACCTGGAGGAAGCATTGGGTCCACCTTATTTGTTTCCTGTCCCTTAGGGATCACAGTCCTGCCTTGCCTGATGTCCAGGGTCTTGAAAACATCATCTTATATATTCTGTTTGGGTTTTTGTTTGTTACATGTGGGAGGGTGAGACCTATCTCTCTAAACTCCCATCTTGATAGAAAGTAAAAGTCTTCACAGATTCTTTACTACTCTTAGAAGAAATTACCCATTCACCAGTGAAGAAACTGAGGCTTTAGCAGTATTAAATAACTTCCTGAATTTCACATAAAACCTGGAAGTATGAGTAGGTATTCAGACCCAAGCTTTTAGGCAAGTAGGGTCTAGTGACCCCTGGAATGAGGTGAATGGCTTATGCCATTTATTCTAGGTTTCAAGGACATCACTTTCCTCTTGGTATGCTTCATATTTGCTCATCTTGCCTTGACTCTTCCCATCATCAGAGTTCTTGGATACAAATAGTATGTTTTCTCTTGACCACCTGCTTTCTTTCTGGATCTGGAGTTTCGGTATGTGCTAGGCAAAAGCACCTACATGACCGCTCCCAACCACCCCACCACACCCCCAGTGAAAAGGCTAGATATCAAGTCTCATTAGCTTTTCTCCTAGACAACATTTCATACAGTTTGTTCCAATTCATTGCTAGAGAAGTAAAGTAAGCCCTGCCTGACTCCACTGGGAGAAGACTCTTGGAAGTTTGCACTTTATTTCCTTGGACATTGCTTCCTGTGTCTTTTCCCTGTCATGATTTTACTTTGTATCATTTGTAATAATAAATTACAGTTGGGAATAAAACTACCTGCTGAGTCCCCCAGTGAACCTGGAGGTGTTTTTGAGCATTCCTGACACAGGGTGAGAATACTTTTTGTTGACGATATTATGAAGAGCTAGGCACCCTATTTCGGGAGTTTTAATTGGTTCATTATTTCTGGAGAATCATTTGGAAATACGTATCAAAATCTATTTTATGTATACCCTTTGATTTAGTGTTTGCATTCCTTGAAAATTTACTTAAAGAAAAAAAAGAAAAAGAACATAACACATATAATGTCCGGACATTCTGGACATCACCTTATAATTTTTCAATATTATTCATGAATTTGAAAACCTGGAGAGAGTATTTATGAATATAGAATTAATTAAGTTATGACATAACTCTGTTCTAATTTTTAAGGAATCTATTCTGACTGATCAATGCCCGGTTGATGCCTTGTTAAAATATTTAATTGTTTCCACTGGATATATTTATACTAAACACTATATACTACGCCATAATATAATAAAAAATTTTAGATAACCACTTCCCAAATAGCTTATAATTTGGTGAGTTAGGCCAGATTTTTCAGCTGTCATCAGATAATCTAAGCAAACTCAGAAGAAAATCACATCATTAAGGAACAGAACTTTAATAATTCCCTAAATATTTGAATGACCTGTCATTTAGGCAAACAAAAGTGAATAGACACCTATTGTCATGGGGAAAGGGCTTACCATGATCATTTTTTGGCCTAATGAAGGCTATCCTTCTTAAAATCTCTCTAAAGAGGTAGGCAACATTTTAAAGAAAATAAAGAATTAAAGCCCCAATCCCTTCCTCTTGAGGCTCAATGTTCTAGAGTCTCCATAGTTAGAGATTATCTTGACCCAGTTCTACTAGTGGTAAAGGGCCCTGGGGAAAAAAAAAAAAAGACTAAATAAAATGACCACACAATTAGGCATAGCACTCCTTGTTCCCACTAGTAGAGGGGAAACAATGTATTTTCAGCAAGAGTGATTTACATAATCCATGTCTTAATCTTCTGAATTTGATAAATCTTTTTTGTCACTCAGCATATCTTTAATATGTTTAAATACATATTATCTGAGACTTTTTTGCATAGCTTAGAACATCTTTTTGTCATCTTTTTTATAAGAAACAGCTTATTTGGGTAAAATGCTTTTCTTATTTAAAAGCCAATGGTTTTGTTCCATTATCTTTTGTTCTTCCTGGTTGTGGCAGAGCAACTAAAGACACCCCAATTTTGGTCCACCATAATTAAATTTGTCTTTACCCTATTCCTCTCCATCTGGATGTTTGCAGGCATATTTCATTATATTTGCAGCTCAAAAACTGATTTCAGAATGTATACAAAGGAAAGTTATACCTATCAGTTTTACATAAAGTATAATGAGCTATTTCTTTTTTTTTTTAAAGATTTTATTTATTTGATAGACAGAGATCACAAGTAGGCAGAGAGAGGGAGGGAGGAAGCAGGCTCCCCGCAGAGCAGAGAGCCTGATGCGGGGCTCGATCCCAGGACCCTGGGATCATGACCTGAGCCGAAGGCAGAGGCTTTAACCCACTGAGCCACCCAGGCACCCATAATGAACTCTTTCAATATGAGCATGCAGGTGTTTTCCAGATCAGGAATGTTTCCTATTATTATATTTTGAATACATGTCCTATTTCTTTATTCTGCTTCTTACTCAGTTATGTTGATGACCTATATGGATATTCCCAGTTCTCAGTATCTATCACAGTTTTCACATATTCATAGTTCACCATCTACAACACTGAGTTTATTTCTATAGTGTCAATTTTTTATTGCCTCCCAACAAATTAATTGTAGGGTAGTAGAAACTTGGTTAGCAAAATTCTCAAAATTCAAACTAGCTATTTCTGTAGTTACAGCATCCTTTCTTTCTGCTAGTTTCCAGAGTAAAAACAACCAAACCAAACCAAACCAAACAACAACAACAAAAACTCGTCTAAACCAAAAGTGACTCTTTGGCCCGTTTTTATGTATAATATCAATAGAAACTATTTAAAAATATTGGAATAGATTCAGCAAGTAATTATCGCCCAAGCCTATGAGAAAAGAAAAGTGCAATTTCAACCAAGCATATAAAATAACACTAGCATAAAATGGAAATTCCTGAATAGGAAAACATATCTTAATATTCCCATAGCCCCATTAATTCATAGAGTTGTCCAAATATTTAATACAGCTTATGAAAAATATTCAAAGCCCCTTTTGTTAGAATATGATAAATTATTACCAGCCTTTTCTAGAAAAATATATCAATCAGTGTTAGTCATAGACTAGACCTTCAACAGTTACAGAAAGAGTAAGAATGGTTATGAAAATTTAGCAAAACATATTCCAAATGAGTCTTGGATTGTTGGAAAATAAATTGTATAAAAATGCTTCAGGGTTAAGTTTCCTGTGGCTACTGTAACAAGTTACCAAAGACTTGGCTTCACACAACAGAAATGTATCCTTTCACAGTTCTGGAGGCTAGAAGTTCAAAATCAGCATCAAAGGCCCTAAAGCAAGGTGTCCCCAGGGCCATGCTCTTCTGGACACTGTAAGAGACAATGTGTTGTTCGTTTCCTTCAGCTTTGGGTGGCTCCCCATCTTTCTTGCTTTATAGACAGGCAGCTCCAATAGAGGCCATCATCTTCAAATCTCTCTCTTCTCTGCCCTCACATGACCTGTTCTTTCTCTGGGGTTGAATCTTCCTTTGCTTCTCTCAGAGGGACACTTATGACTGCGTATGAGTCCCACCCAAAATCCAGGATAATCTCTTCATTTCAATACCCTTAACTTAATCACACACAGAAGATAGCAAAGGCTATTTTTCCATATAAGATAACATTTACAAGTTCCAAGGACTGGGACCTAACATCTTTGTGAGTCATTTTTCCACCTACTATGGCAAAAATAAACAAAGCTGAGATGCTGGTACAGGACAAGGGAGACTACTTTAGAAGAAGGATACAAAGTCTAGAAATAAGGTTAAGCACATCTTAGAATCTAGCATTCAATGAGGTTGCTATTTCGAATGAGTGGGAAAAGTCATCATTTGAAAACTGATTGGGCATGTGGAGACAAAGAGAAGTAGAAACTACCTTAAACCGTAAAAGATAAAGACCTCACTTTAAGCATCTTAAACTATACACTTATGTGAAAAATAAAACTATATTAGACAACATAATTGAATATTCACATAAACTTAGTATTAAGAATAATTTCCTGGGGTGCCTGTGTGGCTCAGTGGGTTAAGGCCTCTGCCTTCGGCTCAGGTCATGATCCCAGGGTCCTGGGATCGAGCCCCACATGGGGATCTCTGCTCAGCGGGGAGCCTGCTTCTTCCTCTCTCTCTGCCTGCCTCTCTGCCTACTTGTGATCTCTGTCAAATAAATAAATAAAATCTTAAAAAAAAAAAAGAATTTCCTGAAGTGAATAACAGAATTAGAAAGAAAATGGAATATGTGAATGAAACTTAATATCTAAGCTTTTGGATGATGATAAAACACTATAATAATTCAAAAGAAGGGACTTACTTATCAACCTGTCATCATACTTATGTTATTATGACACATAACACATTGGTATTTTTAATATATAATGGTCTTTAGGAAACAAACATTTCAATAGAAAAATAGGCGAAGAAACCAATAATGGATGTCATAAATTAAGAAATACAAATGGCTTATATACATGAGACCATACAAATTCACTAGTAAACACAAAAATGTAAATTTAAAAATATAATGAGACTTCGAAAAACTATCACTGGAGAAGAATTAGAGCATGCTAATAAAATGCACTGTAGGTGGAGTATGGGCAAATAGATTGGTGCCACACTTGTATTGTGTAAACTACAAACCTGGCAATGAGAAACCAAAGACTCTTTCTACTTAGGTCATTTATCAGCTCTACTTCAAAGAATTGACCCAAAGGAAATAATCAGCACTGCTTGGCTATGGAAATGCTCACCAAAATGCTCTTTATTACCATGAACAACAAATTTTCAACTACAAGACAAGTTAAATGAATTACTGTCTACCTTCCTTGGTTAACACTGTGCAAATACTGAACATTTTAAAGATAGACTATTATGGGTAATTATTAACACTATATTAATAGTATTATATGTGTTATGACCTTTCATATAGGTCTATATATATGCAAAACTACAATAAAATCTTGATCATGGTGGATTTCTTCTCTGTCATTTCTGTTTTCCATTTTTATTTTCATAATTGCTTACTGATTCCTGTATTTTCTTCTATCTTTCCTTTTCTGAATTTTCAATGATATTCATTTATTACTTTTTCACAGTAAAATGTTTTATGATTATATAAATAATATGTGTACATTACTGAAATATTGAAAAAGTATTTACATTGTTTATGAATATATAAACTCAAGGAGAGACAAGTCATCTAAAATATAATCACCCTAAAACAAACACCATCACAGTACTGGGGGTTGTCTTTTCCTTACTTCTTGATGCATACTTGTACTTTACGCTATTTTTCAATTTGCAAAATTAGATGACATTATTTTTCATTTTCCTGAGAAGTAAAAACTCATATTCTGAGAGCCACCACCAAGTTCCTAGAATTGATGCAGAATGATCTGGGAATATGCCATTACGGGCCCCAGTGGTGTAGAAAGTTGCATGGCCAGTGTACTTTACTGCAACACATTTAGTCAGAAAACTCAAAAACGCTATGGATTGCTGAGAATTTTCTGCTGGGATTTTTTTTTTTTTTAAGTTCAACCTAGAAAATAGATGGCAATCTTCTTATTTTAAAAGAATGTTTTCCTCCATTTCTTTCCCATTTTAGCAAAGACAGTAAAGAATTCAAATTATATAATATCTCTGTCCTCCGTGCCAGCTGTGTTTTGTGTTTGTCAGATGCTTCCAGTGATTTTCAAGCAGCTGGGCTTTCTCAAACATATTTTACCCCAATTATCTTTCTCCATGATCTTCAAAGCTATTTCCAATGATACTCCCCCCTGATTCAATACACATGTTTATAGTAAAAAAAAAAATGGAAAATAGAGAATGAAATGATGGAGAAAACCAGAGTCAGCTATAACCATGCTAACCAGTGATAAATAATGGTAACTTTTTTATCACTAGTCATTTTTCTATACATACCCATATACGATCCTATTGTCCTTACACTTTTGTACCTTTTATACCTCATTGCTTTAATACTTACTATGTTATTAATTATTCTTCTAAAGTATGAACATTAATGTTTGCAATTCATTGCTACTATCTTACCACCACCTGCCTCTCGGTGTCCCCCTATCAACTATACCTAATTCATTGCTCAATTACTCAGGCCTAAACCATGGATTTTTCCATGACTCTTTTCTTTCCCAACCCACATCTTGTCATTAGCTAATTTTAGTAAATTTAACTCAAAAAAGAGAGAGAGAGAGAGAGAGGAAAAATCCATGATATTCAGACTTCCCAGCCTTTCACAGCTAACCCCTCAGCCAGGCAATCATTATTTCTTTTCTCATCTACAACAGAAGCCTCCCTTCTTCCATTCTGCTTCCCTACCCCTACAATTAATTAAATATGAGTCAGACCATTTACTCTTCTGCTTAAAATTCACTCACACCCTCCCATAACACTGAAAATAAAAACTTAACTATGTTTTTATTCTTGGCCTAGAAGAACCTGGACTCCTGGCCTATGGCTGTTTCTTTGACCTATTCCTTCTCCTTCTCTCCCTGCCCCCAGACACTGTCATGGCTCCTTCTCTCATTTCATGTAGTTCCTATTCAAATGTCACCACCCCAGAAGACATCTGTTCTGACCAACCTATCAAAAATATCATCACCAAAAAAAAAAAAAAAATCATCACCAGTGACTTGCTTTTCTACATTTTGCCTTGTATTGCTTCATTACAATTATCCCCAGCTCATATTATGTTATTTAGGTATGTACCCATTTTATTTATTTTCTATCTTCCCCACTAGAATGTAAGCTGAATAAAGATCAGGACATTGTCAGTTTTTGTTAATTTTTATATTCCTAACACCTTCAAAGTGAGTGACATGCAACAGTCACTCATTAATTTATTTGACCAGTTTTTCTCTACACAGCGTTTATTTTCTCTTATAAATAATAGTCATCCTTGATTATAATGTAAAAGTAAATTCTAAAAGTGAATTATATAATTTAAAAGATGTGAATATTCTGCAAAATGATTCTCAATAACAGGTTTTCTTAATTTATGCTTCTACTAATAGGGTATCTGAATATCTATTTTTGTATACTCCTATGAACACTGAGTTTTGTCATTTTTTTCTCTTTAAATTTTCCCTTAAGTTATTAGGCAAAATGCCTCCTTTCACAGTTTAGATGATACTAATAAAATTTCTTTGAGACCACTTATGTAAGCAGCCTGCTACATAGTGAGCTATCAATACAGGTTAGTGATTTTTTAAAATTGTAAATGTGTTGTTTTTCTAAGAAGTCTTAAAATCTATAGAAATTGTATTCCAAATATAAAAGAGTGATTTTCAGCCTGTTGTAACAACTTGATTACCAGATTTCTCATTTTTTCCATTAAAATATTAAAGTCCCTGCTTCGGTAGGATTATTGAGGCCTTAAATGAAAATGGTGCTTTGAGATCAATGGATAAACCACATCATAAAATCACATTGATTAGATGTGAATGTGTTTTCTCAAGGAAAATTCAGGAGGTTTAGTTCTAGTTATTATTAATATTACAAACTCCCTCTTACCATTTTCATATACTTTGGGTTATTTTGGTAATCTAATATTTAAATAATAATGTGGCAATATTGTAATCATGGGTGAAAACGATACAGGACATATTTGGAGGTCACTCATTAGAAGTAAATATGGGAAGTTCTTTTTATTTGGACAAAGTCCTCCAACCTTCTCATCCCTACCTTAGCCCCAACCTTCCCTTGAGGGACCAGCCATAGACCTTAAGAGTTTCACCATTAGAGGCATTTCTTTCTGTTAAGGCTTTGATCCAAAAGGTTGTTGTCAATATGTAAACTCCAGAATGCCTAACACTTTGTACTCACCTACCCATTTGGGGCGGTAAGGGGGGGGGGGATATTCACATTAAATTACCAAAGAAATATAAACATTAGCACCATAGCGCCCCTTAGCCTACGCATTTTTCCTAACTTTGTAGTTGTTACAAAGGGACTTACAGAAGATTGAAAGCCTAATGACATTTTGAAGCATGAAAGGCAGGCAAGGACAAAACAACAAGATTGGAGGCTCTTGGGTATCCGCAAGGCAGCAAATGAACACTGGCAGGTTGAAGAAGGGGTGCAGGACCCCCTGAGAGCCGAGGGAGCAGCCCCACCATCAACTCTCCCCTACATTGTGAGTTTACCTCAGGCCTTCCACCTGGAGGGAAAACCTACTCTTCTTTGGCTATCATTTTTATTAGTCATCTGCATTTGTTTCTGTAATGTTCTGTAATGAATGTGTTTATGGTATGTGTTTATGCAAGAGGGAACATAAGAGAACTGAGTTCTGACAGGGCTGACGTCATTCGTGTCTGACCAGGGCTCTCCACCCTTAGAAGAGCCCCATGCTTGCTCTTCTAAATAATTTCTGAACAAAGCCCTCATATTTTCAGTGTAATAGTTCTCAACACTGAGGGCGTTGTCGATTAGAATCCAATTTCTCAATGGTTGAAAGTAAACCTTTTATTTGATTTGGGAGGTAGGCAGTTGCAGAGATACAGAATAGGAAGGACATATAAAACTACATGTCTTTCTTTCTTGGTCTCATTCATTGTTTTTATTATACAATAAGTTCACTCATTTACTTTTCTTATGTTAATCCCCCATTTCCTTACTCCCATTATACTAAATATGTTTCATAAGAATTATATTTCAAACACCAAGCTTTTTTTTTCTCCCTGTAGCAATAAAACATTAAAATAACTTATATTCCTTTTGATAAATGGAGTTATTTGAACTTCATAAAGCACTGAGAAAAAATTTATAGTGTAACTGAATAATAAACACAGCTAGTGCAAGTCTTTGAGGTCTGGAAGGAGGAATGAAACAATGTATGCTTCCTCCCATCTCATATATCTGATCCAATTTCCAGATCTCAGATCCATTCTAGTCACTTAAACACCACATAAACTTCCTTGACATTTAATTATATTATGTATATGCTGGGTACTATAGAAGGACCAACAGAATGAAAACTTCATTGAGTGTTTTCCTGGCTGCTAACCAATGAAATGCTCTGTGAGAAGGGACAGTGGGTAACAAATACCTGGCCCGGCAGTAAATTCTCCAGTCTTAGGAGACTGTTGGACAGGCAGGAGAGTGGCAACTTGCTAAACTGTGGTTTGAGTTGACTAGGGATACTTGTTAGCATTGAAATGGGATTTAATAGGCTCAGCACGAGCTTCATAAGAGCCTGTATCACCAAGAGACACTTAATTCAGCGTAATTATTGGCTTTCAGTGGTAGATGGGTGGCCTGAGCCTCAATGCATTCTTACCAAGGAGACTGTTAGGAAGAGGCTGTTTTGCAAGAAGATAGACTTTTTATGCCTAGGCTGAAGATGAGATACATATTTAATCTGAACTAGTGCCTTCACTGAGTTTCTGCATTAAAATGGGCTTTTTACAAGTTCAGGTTTAGAGAAAGTTTGCCTGTTTCTGTTAAAAAAAAAAAAATCCCGAGACCCACTAAAGGAGGAATATATTTCCATATTTCATCCGGAAAGGTGTGCATAGGAAATATCCCCACTGGGGAATTGTTTATAGGAACTATTTTTCTTTACCTAAATCATCATGAGTGGTATAGTCTTGCTTCTGTCAGACAAGGACCGTCTCTCATCAGATGTTTAATCAGATGTCTTTCATCAACCCTGGGCTTTGCTTGACTTCACCTTGTGTCAGAGAAATATGGTCTCCAGATATGAAATCCCCAAGACATAGAGTATGAAATATCTCTTGCTACTTTGTTCTTTATAATTTCTCATATTTTTTCCCATTTTTAAACTATATATAATTCATGTATTTTAGATAGAAGCTACTCATTGCTGTGAGCAGTAGAAGAAATAATCCCAGGCAGCAAAAAATGATTAAGTAGTACAGGTTAGCTTTTGGTACATTTCTTCCCTTTTGAATTTCAGATTAGGGCTGTTGTACAGGCTTTCGGTTTTATTACCTCACCAGCAGTGGGATGGGGCAGATGTAGAGGACAGAGGGGGTACTATACTATTTTTTTTTAACTTTTTTGAAGTGTAGTTTTAGATTTACAAAAAAATTTTAGAAGAGTTTTTACCCAAAAGATAGTACAGAATGTTCCCATGTACTGCACCCTTAGTTTCCCCTCTTCTCAACATGTTACATAAGTAAAGCATTGGTCACCATTATGCAACAAATTGGCACACTGTTATTAGCCAAAGTCCGTTCAGATTGCCTTAGTTCTTACCTAAGGTCCTTTTCCTGTTCCAGGATCCTAATTACATTTAGTCTTCATCTCCTTTACCTCCTCTGGGCTGAAGCAATGTCTCAGACTCCTTGTTTTTGATGACCTTGACAGTGTTGAAGAGTACTCGTCAGGTAATTGACAGCGAGCCCTAAATTGGGATTTGTCTGATGCTTTTCTGGTAATTAGAATGGGATTATGAGTTTGGGGAGGAAATTACAGAGGGAAATGCCATTATCATCAAATTTATCAAGGGTACACACTATCAACATCACTTATCACTGATGATGTTTACCTTGATCACCCGTTTGAGGTAATCTTTGTCCGATTTACCCACCATCAAGCTGCTTCCATTCCCTTTCCATAGCATACTCTTTGGAAGGAAATCACTTGGCACAGCCAGAATTTAAAGGACTAGGGAGTTCTGATCCTCCTTCTTGGTGGAATATCTACATAACAAAGGAAGTAACACCTCCACCCAGGAGAATAATTGCCTACATTCTTCCACAAATAACAACAATACTAACTGTGAGAGGTGGCTCCCTCACCAAATGTGAGAATATGAACAAATTCCAGTACCTGTCTGTGGGTGCTAGGTGGAGGAAAAAAGTGTATTTACCATGGAAATAAAAGAAGGCACAGATGAGGAATAAGCAATCCCTCTCATGCATGCTCTTTCTGAGTCCGATGTAGGACACCTCTGGCCTGGACACCCTCATTGGTTTTTACGGTGTGAGTTAGTGACAGAATTATAAAGTGGGTCAAGTGTTCTTTTTTTTTTTTTAAGATTTTATTTATTTATTTGACAGACAGAGATCACAAGTAGGCAGAGAGACAGGCAGAGAGGCAGGGGGGGGGGGGGGGGGGGGGAAGCAGGCTCCCTGCTGAGCAGAGAGCCCGATGTGGGGCTCGATCCCAGGACCCTGGGATCATGACCTGAGCCGAAAGCAGAGGCTTTAACCCACTGAGCCACCCAGGTGCCCCTAGTGTTTCTTTGAAAACTCTTTTTCCTTCTCTTCTTTCCTGCTTCATTTTCTCTCCCATTTCAGCAGAACTCTCCTCACCCCAGGGCCCTCGGTGATTTCTAGCTGCTAATTTGACCCTACCTGTCGCAGAGAAAAACATCTCATAAACCAAACAACGGAGCCCGCAGTAAATCACCTAATGCTTTGACATGTTACTTAAAACAATTCCATTTGGCAGACATTTATGGAGTAGCGATTCTATGCTGACCACGGGCACCATGGAAACTAGAAGGGGAGGCAGATCCATATGCAATTATGATTTGGGGTGATCAGAGCAGTGTTGGAGGTGTGCTCCTTAATTTTTACCAAGTGATTTCAGTTTCTTTGGTTTTGGTTTTGTTTTGTTTTAATGCTACAGAAAAGAAAATGTTTCTTTCAAATAAATCACTCAGAGTATAATTTTAGGCATTAGTAAGAGGGTATGAGGATATGGAATTTAAAACAGGGTTTCCCTTGATCTCACAAATGAAAGTTAGAAAACTGATTATGGGTTTTGTTTCAGTTTCATGGGATTAATCTTTTAAACATCTCTTCATGGGGTTTCCTGGGTTGCTCAGTTGGCTAAGTGTCCGGACTCTTGGTTTTGGCTCAGGATCCTGAGATCCAGCCCTGACTCAGGATATGGGCTCAGCAGGGAATCTGCTTGGGATTCTTTCTCTCTTTCTGCCTCTTCCCCTGCTCAGGCACACACGTACACACACTCTCTCTCTCTCATAAATAAGTAAACAAATAAATAAATAAACATCTCTTCACATCTTCACACATGCATGCATATTTGCCACTGTATCCCTAGTACTCTGTAGAACCTCATAATATATTATGTAGTAGGGGCTCAATAAATATTTGTTTCTTTTATTTCATTTTGACATTTAAAATAATAAATTTTATTTTTTAGTGCAGTTTTAGGTTCACAGCAAAATTGATCAGAAAGTGCAGAGATCCACCCATATTCCCTTTGCCCCTATGTATCAAAATTCATATACATTTTGGCCCATTAATTTTCCTTCTATAAATTAATCACATAGAAATATCATCAGATGTGTAAAATAATAAATGTACAGGATAATTCGTGGTAGCCTAAATCTCCATAAGAGGAGTTCTGCTAAATAAGTTATGGTACAACTATAAAGTGTGTCAAAATAAAGAAATATATTAAATTTATTAATGAAACTTATTTGTTAAAGAAAATAAAGAAAAGCTTTCTTTGGGCCAATAAAGAAAAAATTCAAGATATAACGTTAGGTTAAAAAAAAATCAAAACAATGTGCAAAAGTGTGGGTTTACTATGCTGCCATTTGTATAAGAAAATTGGAAAAATATGAATATATACATTTAAATAAGAAACTTATGGCAGTTGCTTCCTGGTCATTGGGAGGGCACAGGGGTGAGGACCAGGGAGAAAGGGACATAAGTGAAAAAGAACCTTGCAATGCACCTATCTTATTTACTTTTTGAAACAGACAACAATATCATCTATTTAAAAATAAAATGATGGATAAAACTAGCTTAAAAATACTTTTTCTTGGTGAGTGCTATGAAGCGTGTAAACCTGGCAATTCACAGACCTGTACCCCTGGGGCTAAAAATACATTATATGTTTATAAAAAATTTTTAAAAATTATTTAAAAAAGGAAAAAAAAGAAAAAAATACTTTTTTTTTTTTTAAATGGGTCAATGACTCTCTACACAGAAAGGTTACAGCTAATGTGCCCAACCGAAACTTAACATTAGACTAATTCTGTATATATCTTGCTTTTAAAACTAACTCACTCAAGGATCTTGGGCAAAAAGGTGACTGTTGCTCACAGGAGAGGGACCTGGCCATAGGCCTGCCAGAAGCAAGGGATGCGGGCTGAAGCAAGATGGCCTGCCTCTGCTGTGCTCTTTGCAAGCCACATGGCTAGAAATATGGCTGATGCCAGTTCAAACCAATGATTAAATTAATATCTATCACTTTAAATGATGTAACATCTAGAATGATGACGTAAAGTAGGTTCTGACAAATAGTATCATGCAAAATTAATATTAGTAAGCAAAGGAAGCAATAATGGTTGTTGTAACAGCAACAACAGCTATAACAATAGTTACTATTATTGATGGATTTGTATGAGGAGATTCCTTTGAGGATCACAAAAAGTTGAGAATTCATGGTGGGACTGGGCAAAACTGTAGACTGCTTGTTGGATGCACGAATTAGGAGCCGCAGGGAAAACTGATTTTGCAGATAGCCATAAAGTAACTATCAGCGATGAATGGAATGAAATAGGATGTTGTGTAATGGAACAGAATAGAATACTAATGAAGAGGAATGAACTCCCATGTTTTAGATCATCTTCTAGCTCTCACTAACAACTGGTAGAGCTGGTCTGCAAATTATTATATTCTTTCCACTATTTTCTACTCTACTTTGCCCACTAATTTATTTTTCAGGGTTATTTGGCTTCTTGTTTATTATGATAATCATTATTTTTTATGAATTTTGAGATGAGGGGATTAGAATTCCTTAGACCTGTCTCTGTTTGATACTCCCAGAATAACAGATACAACATAAAGCTCAAGGTCACAAATCTGCACTGTTTCCTACCTGCTTTCCTTTGTCTGTCTAGAGAAGGTAACCTTGCTACTATCAGATAGGATCTGATTTAAAAAAAAAAAAAAAAAGATTGTTTCGTATGCAAAGACGTTAATGGAAGAGAAGTGGTGACCTGAGCTGCTGTAGCATGGATCATTAGCAGGACTTCTCCAACTGGGTGCAGGATGCTTTCAGAACTGCAGTCACCAAGTTTTTGCTGGCTGCTTTGACTATGGTTCCCACAGGGATTATCAGTGCCATGACTGACTACTTTCCAGAACACAGTGTTCTCAAGCTGGCTGCTCATCAAAAGTATCCAAAAATTGTCAAAGAAAACAAATACATAGATCTGTTATGATGAACCCTCATGTGCAAGAGTGAAACCCGATAATCTGTATTTTTTAAAAGAGTCCAATGTAATTTTAATGATCAGCCATAGTTGTATACTTTCTTAATTAGTTCCTGGCTAGCTTCATGTTCCATAACCTAGACCAACACTGTTGAGTCTCCTAAATTTTTGCTGGTGACACTGGTTAGAAAGACCTCTACTAAATCCCCCTTCTTAACTTCCCTTTCCTAAGCCTTTCTTGTGACCTGCCTCAGATTTGCCAGTGGATTATCTGGGTACCATTTGCTTTTACTTGAGCTACAGTTGGCTGGTGCTTGAAGACATTAATGCTTTTTCTTACAGAAGCCAAATTTAAGAAATAGAAATGGCTTTGCATCTTTGGGGGAAGCACACCCAAAAGGAACTGTAGTTCAAAGAAGCAAAGACATAGTTGGGTAGTTTCCTTGTGTGCTCAGTTTAAGCTAGATTGTTTTCCTAAATCCTGAATTTCTGATGTTAACAATAGATGCATTTATAGGGGTCAGAGGAAATCTTAAGAATAAATGAAGGGGGCCTTGCTCTGTGATGAATGCATGGATTCAAACTGACTGAGAGGAGAAAGGAAGAGAATTCCGGAGGGAGGGAACAGCCTGAAAGCAATGGGCAGTGCCAGGACAGGGCATAGTTTTTTCTAGTATCAATGAGCAAGTGGTCTCCACAGCTTGATAGTTCATTCCATTGTATAGAGGTCAATGATATTTCATAGTTAATATAGGATCAGATTGGAAATTGAGTTTAGGTTGTTGCTTTAAGTTTCAGTGGTGTACTCGAAGAAGTACTTTAAGAGTAAAGACTTCACTTTAAGAGTAAAGACTCTTAAAGAAGTAAGAGACATAAGCAATGAGGTTGTGCAGAGTGAAGCCGGGGTCAGGATGGAGAAGCCAGAGCAATGAGTTAACATTTATCAAATGATGGTGCTGGGAACAGAATAAGCAGTGCCTAGTTTAATTGTCACAATGATCCTAGTTAAATTTAAATGACAAATAACAGCCTTGAAAAGGTTAAATAATCTATCCAAGGTTACATAGCTGAGAAGCTGATAAGATCACATTCTGTTATTCCATTCTTGGCAGTAGAAGATCTGGGGAACAGTCAGTCTAAATTGCAGCCCGAGATAAGCTATGCCCATAACATATCTACTCAAGTTTCCTGCAACTGCTTTGGAAAACCTCCTTTAGTCTGATTTTGAAATGAAAAGTGCTGTACAATAGGCTTAAATGCTCTTTGAACAAGAGAGATTTTTAACGGTCCTATCAAATTTGTATTAATGAAGCTGGGCTGCAATGTACCATCATCGTGCTTCAGATGTGCCAAGCTTATTCCTTTCCTATGAAAGAGTTGGTTTTCCTCTCCAGGAAAGAAGAGTTGTGGTATATAGCATAGAACATGCCATCATTCATAAAACATAATCATGTTGGACATAATACTAAGGGGTTTCATGCTCTCCTAAACTCTGAATGAAGGAAAAGCCAGAGCAAGTTCTTAAAAAAGATAATGAGAATACAGAGAGCAATAGAAGCACAGAAGTTGTGGTTTGCAGCCTTTGGTCAAGGAAAGGGAAAAAAGCTGTAGTGCATTTGTTCTTTGTAATACACATTTAAGCTGGCGATAGATTTCTTCTCCCCTGAGGATAGTTTTTCATTTTATTTTTTTAAAATATTTTTTAATTTATTTGACAGACAGAGATCACAAGCAGGCAGAGAGGCAGGCAGAGAGTGAGGGGGAAGCAGGCTCCCCACTGAGCAGAGAGCCCGATGTGGGGCTCGATCCCAGGACCCTGAGATCATGACCTGAGCCGAAGGCAGAGGCTTAACCCACTGAGCCACCCAGGCTAGTTTTTCATTTTAAAAAATAATAAGACGAAGAGTAAATTAGACAATTTTAATTTAAATATTTTCTTGAAACTCATTTTTAAAACAGTTTTATTGACCTTTTGTATTCCTTTAGTGGGTGAATAATACAGTAGAATTTACTTACTAGGACATAATCTCTTACAATATCAAATGTCTACTTTAAAGAACTCGGGAAAAATCATACAATCTGTGAAAACCTTGCTTTCCTTACAGCCACATCTCATCACATTACTGAACACGAAGTCTGAGCTAGAGTGGTGTCCTAAACCACTTAGCTACAGTGAGAAAATGCGAAGATGAAAAAGTATTATAAACTAAAAAGAAAGTAGTAACTAGTCTTTCCTTTCTCAATTCCTTACCAATGGAATACTGATGCTTTCCAGATTCCCATTCCATGCATCCAATTCAGTTAGTATTCAAGGCCATGAGGGAGAAAACCTCAAACATGAAAGCTTAACCCCACATCACCACGCCCACACATGCAGATGCCCACATACACAGACATAGGATTGCCACATAAGCTTCCTGAGAATATTATTTTTTTAAAAAACCGTCTAATCCTAAAAAAAGAGAGAAGAGTAAAAAATCACATATGCTACTTAAAAAGTGAGAAGTCATTGTGCATTAAATATTAGTAAAAGAAGTACAAATAATGTTGCTACAAATAATTGTTGACATGGTTATGAAACAAAGCAAATACTAGAACAACTCCTGAAATACAAATGAGCAATGTTCTGTGTCTAAGACCCTATATCATTTTACCAAAAATTGATAAAATAATAGGATAAAAAAAAAGCTAAATATATCACTCTGTAATTTGGGACTATGGTAAACAATCATCATAGCAGCCAGTATTTATTGCTATCTTATACCACATATGTTACATCATTTAATCTTCTTTTAAAAAAAACTACCAGAGGTAGATACTGGTATTTCCTTTATTATACAAATGAAGAAACAGAGCCACAGAAAAAGTTACCTTATTTGCTCAATGTCATAAAAATGGTATGTTTACTTCACAGATCAAAAGACATAAAGAGGGGCGCCTGGGTGGCTCAGTGGGTTAAAGCCTCTGCCTTCGGCTTGGGTCATGATCCCAGGGTCCTGGATCCAGCCCGGAATCAGGCTCTCTGCTCAGCGGGGACCCTGCTTCCTCCTCTCTCTCTGCCTGCCTCTCTGCCTACTTGTGATCTCTGTCTGTCAAATAAATAAATAAAATCTTAAAAAAAAAAAAAAAGACATAAAGAGCAAATCAAATGTCATCAGTGTAGAAAAACACATCATCATAAACTAGGAAAGGACAAAGAAGCATTCTATATTTAACAGAAAGACTGACCAGTTGAGCCTGGACAACAAACCATCAAATAAACTGTATGTTAACATCCTGTTGATATGTGAGCTACTTAAACTGGATAGACTTCACTTCATAACATTAAAAACATTATTTCAAGAAAATCATGAAGAAACTTGGAAATCAAAGATTTTGCCACACCCAAGAGTGATACTTTCATACTTTTTCACTCTTAAAACTTGATTCATCTTCTACATTGTAACTTGCAGCCTGCCACTGTGATTGGTCCTTCAGTTGAGTAAATAGATGATATCTATTTGTAGAATTTGTTCAAATTCTAAAGCTATCAAACCTAAAATTTGACTTCCATATGCAATCATCCTTCCTTCCTTCCTCCAGTTTTAACACCCATTCTGTGAAAGACCAACCCATCTACTTTTTGCCTTTTCAGGAATTCCAGTCCTTCAGTAAACCCCCTCTGTGATCTGACTCTTCAATCTCAGTATCTCCTTGGCATGTTGCCATATCCTAATAGTGTCCACTGGAGCAACAGTGGCAACTACAACAAGAGAACTTTTGGATCCCACATGGCTTTTCAGATACCCATCTCACAGTTCTCTTACTCTTTAGTGAAATTTCTTAAGAAAAAAAAAAGGGAGTGAACTAAATACAACCTATTTCTTTAGCTGTCATTCTATTTAACACAGGGTTTTGCTCATGCTGGAATGAAAGCTATTTAGTTGTTATTAACTGGTGCTTTTCGGGCTCTCATCTTGTATGGCCTCTTTCTCAGTCTCTTTTGGATAGTAGTCCACATTTCTACCTGGCCTCTTCATTCATACTGACATTCCTTAAGTTTCCACCTTGGGACTTCCTTTCTTCTCCTTTAACATTCTGTCCTTGAGCTCTCTAATGTCCTGCTACATCAAATTAGAAAAGACAAGGCTGAAGGCCAGATTCAAGTCAGGGCTCTAGCAATGTCAGTGGGACTGGAGAAGAATGGAGAGTTTAAAAAATTTCCCCAGGCCCCCATGGGAGTGGGAGTGAGGGCAAAACAGGAATCTAGGATACATCAGTTTTGTTTTAGCCTTAATCTTTGGGAGGTAGAATCACTAGAAGAAATCTGTCATAAAAATGATAGACTTTGTTTTAGGTATGTTAATCTAAGAAATTAGAGAGATATCGCTACCCAAGTATATATGATTATTTTATAGTGGTTTTTGCCTATATAGAATTACTAAAAATACATTAGCAATTATCATAAAAATTAATTGAGACTGAGACTCTTTCTATTAAAAATAATAGAAAAAGTAGTCTTAAGCATCAGGATGATATTACTGATAATGTGTATTTATAATTTAATACTATATAAAACCGAATGCTGCTATTGCACTAATAAAATTGAAAATCACTGAGGCAAAAAATAAAAGGAGCTGGAAGCAGTTGCGACATCTGAATTATTCGTTATATCCTTTCTCTGTAGACTGTGAAAATTAGGGCAAACTGGTAGGACATCATCTGACCTGACATCTATTTTTTGAACTAAAAATAAAGTTATTAGATACATGTTTTGATGTAAAATCATAGGTTATGTCAGCATACTGAGCAGGGCATTATATTTCATGGACACTATGAATATAAAAAATTAAATGAGAGATGTTGATGAATATAAAAAATAAATAGATTGATTTTGAGCAGTCTGTGAGCAGGCTAAGAAAAAGTGAGTTGATCTTACAGCACAGTGAGTCATATAATTGTACTATAAAACAAGACCACACTTTTATGAAGCACACATTTAGGAAGGGATAATTGTGTTTTGTTTAGATATATCCCCAAACCGAGGTTCAACACTGAGCACATCATAAAAAGTTAGCAAGATAATTCAGATATCTGGCCTCCACTGCTCCAGGTAGATTTAATTAAAATAGAAGAAAGATTGCGTGCCTCCCTGTTTTATGTCCAATTGAAGATAGATGTCTATCTCCACTCTTCCCTGATAATTGCTATTTTTTTTTTAAAGAAAAACCTTCATAATTCCTGAAACATCCCAGAAAATAAAAGTATTCTTCTAGGTACAAAACTTACAGACCAGGAAAGAAGACCCAGAGACCAAATTTACTTCAATGTAAATGAGGAGCTAAGTGAAATAAAACAAATAATGATTTTAACACCATTTGGCATGGGTCATTGCCATTGACTTCTCAGACCTTAGGTATTAACTGCTTTGAACAGGGATAAAGTAGGAGATAAGGTGCTGCTACATGTAGCCATTGCCAACCAGCACAGGGAGTGGAGAGGTGGGTTCTTCCTTGGAATGGGAACATCTCTACCTTATTAATGAGTGGCTACAAAGAAAATATAAAAATTTTACCAAATGTGAGGGCCAAAGGATCTGTACCATGGTATTTATTCTTTGGTTCTCCTTATAGTACACTTCTCAGTGTGTACTAGAAGAGAGTCTAATATATATGTATATACAGATTTTATATATATATATATATATATATTATATATATACACACATATATATATATATATTTCTTTTTATAGAGAATCCAAAGCAAATTAATCTATCTTGATTTTGGAAAACAGTAGATCTCAATAAATCCTTACAAGTGAATCAATGAAAATAGAAAACCAGATTTTACCCATGAAAAATATTCACTAAAATTTCAATAGTAAGAAAATATGATATACCAGAGTTAAATAAAGATAATATTTCTAGGAAAAAAATTTGCTCTAGAGAATATATTCATATTTTAAACAGCATAGGCCTTCTGTTTTCAAAAGCAATTGCAAAAAAAAATGGACTTGAGGAAATTAATGCTGAAAACAAGAGTTGCTAAGACTTGAAAATGATACGGCCAATGAGCTGATCTGAGATAAAGGTGGAAATAAAGAGAATTGGATATTCTAATAAAGAAACAGAAGTAAACTAGATTGTTACTGTAGAACTGAAAGTGACATTAGGATAGTGAAAATAGAAATTAACACGACAGAAAGCCTAATGACTAATTTATTAGCTACTAAAAAGGGAAGGGATTAAAAATAAAATTATGTTTCCTAAAGAAGAAACCAGTAACATTACAATAGGTTAGAAAAAAAAATAGGAAACAAACAAGAGATAAACTTTATTTAGACGAAGAAAACTCTCGAGGTTTAGAGGCAAAGAGTTCATTATATTTCAACTGATTTAAAACCAACACGTAAAGAAATAATTATCACCCCAATGAATAAAAAATAAAATAGCACTAACAGTAACTGGCTTTGTAATTGCAGCAAATCAAGGATAAAGGAGAAATCAGTTCATACTTTGCAGAAGACACAAACAAGTCACTCTGAAGTAAGAAACAAATAATATCCACGAAGTGATAAAGAGGGGATGTGCTCCTAAGCCTGACTAACCTCAGGAGTTTTAACCAATTCACATCTGCCTATTGGCCTAAGGAGGTTTGAAATAAAATGTTCAGTACCAATGACTTTTTCTCCAGCCAAGATTTCACTCATACGAAAAAAAAATTTTCAGTTACTTATGAAGCAGTAAAAAACAACACCCATAAAACTATTCTAAAGTATTGGAAAGATGGCATGCTTTTATTTATTTATTTATTTATTTATTTATGAGAATGAGGGGCAGAGGGAAGAGGACAGAGGATCTCAAGCAGGCTCCATGCCCAGTGTAGAACCTAGCACAGGGTTTGATCCCATGATCCTGAGATCATGACGGGAGCTGCAATCAAGAGTCGGACGCTTAACCAGCTGAGCTACCCAGGCACTCCATGATAGTATACTTTAAAAAATAATGTTTAGAAATAATAAACTGTGTCAAAAAGCTACAGGTAAAATTAATAATAGAGGGGAATATGAAAAGGACAATAGGACAATATATAAAAAATCAATTTCATATTTTACATTGAACATAATTAAAAGTTCATATATTAATCACAATTCAATGATTACAAAATGAAGCAACCGCGTATAAAAGTAAAAGTTACCATGGTGGAATTAAAAGTCAGGTATACAATGTACAGATCACAAGTGCCAATTAAAGAAGCATACCTTGTCCTTATAGCAAACAACTGCAGAAAAATATATCCAGGTAGAAGAGAGAGCAAAATGAGTAAACCAGAAAGAATTAAGATGAGAAAGAAAGACAAATAAAACATTTTTAGTTAAATTTGCTAAAAACTTCACTTAAAAGCCTCTAACTTCAATAAACGTGGTGGTTTTAAAATCTATTCACAGATTTTCTGACACTTCTCTCTTCAAGAGGCAAAGCCTAATTCCTCTTCTTATGAGTTGCCTGAACTTAATAACTCACTTTTAACCAATGGGATCAAGCAGGGGCAATAGTGTGTCACCTCAAAGACTGGGGTCATAAAAGGTACTTCCGCTTTTTACTCACACTCTCTTAGATTGTTTGCTCTAGAGGAAGCTGACTGCTCTCACAGGAGAATACTAAAGCAGTCTTGCAGAGGCTCACAAAGCAAAGAACTCAGGTCTCCTGTCAACAGCCCTGTGAATGAGCTATCCTGGAAGTGGATCCTCCAGCTCCATCTTCTGAGAGATAACACCCCTGATGACACTGTGACTACTACCAGAGAGGAAGCCTTGAGCCAGAACCATCCGCAGTTGAGCTGCCACGGGATTTATGACCCAGAGAAACTATGAGATAGCAAGTGTTCGTGGTTTTAAGGCACTAAATCTTGGAGTCATTCGTTATGTAGCAAGACATAACAAATTCAGGAAAACATGCATACCTACGTTCTCAATTAACTACATTCTATTTTCCGTAATCAGTCCTAATACAAAGGAACAGATTGAAATGTAATACAAGAAGTTAGACAACTGCAAGCATAGGGACAATTCATATCAATTAAGAGCTATATTTCAACTTATATTTTGCACAAAAATGTAAGACTACTTTCTTACTATACAAAAAATAATAAAGAAACAATAAAGGTTTACCTTCTATCCTTGTATTATTTTAAATAGTTCTTAAAATTGAATTTGTATAGGAAATAAACAGCTATGAATATATAATCTGATAGATCATGAAAAATGTAATGAGACAAAATTTTGCTGTTCATTATTCATACATAGCTCATACAAATACACAAATATAAATATACCCACACACTCTAAAATAGTGAGCTATTTCTGCAAGTATGTAAACAATGTTGCATTTTTATTAATGTAGCAAAGATGAAGTAGGTAGTATGGTGGAGAGTAGAGCATGTGGTTAACTGTCAAGAAAATATATAATTAGACCAAGTGAATCACAGCATTGTATATAATAAAATAAAAAGTTTAACAAACTAAAAAAAAATTTGTAAAATGTTCTCTTGTTCATGGGGAATGGGAATCAAGTACCTCAAAAACATAAGAAAACATAAAAGCAGAAGGAGATAGATTAATTGATTTAATTCCATAAAAATTAAAACTTCTGGGGACTTCTGGGTGGCTCAGGTGGTTAAGTATCTGCCTTTAGCTCAGGTCATGATCTCAGGGTCCTGGGATCGAGTCCCACATGGAGCTCCTTTCTCAGTGGGGAGCCTGGTTCTTCCTCTGCCTGCTGCTCCCCCTGCTTGTGCTCTCTCTCTCTCTCTTTGTCTCTCTGACAAATACACAAATAAAATCTTTAAAAAATTAAAACATCTAGACATAACAAACAAAATTAAGGAGCAAAGAGAATATTGGAGAGCATTTGCAATATATGTTTAAATTCATATTTGTTACAAACGTTATAAATTTGTATGAAATTTTTTCTTTAAAAATTTGTTAAATTTGTATAAAACATTTTCTTAGAAAAATAAAGGTATATCAACCTGCATGTCTTACTTCCTAATTACAATGTAATACAGGAAGCATGTCTTGTTGCTTTACCAAATAATGTTATAAACCATTCACTTTCAGTACACTTAACCTCTACAGAAAGGCCTGAGTTGAATGACAGAGAAAAACATGTGTTCCAAAGGAAAACTATGCATTGTATATAGGACATCCATCTGGATTATCTAATTATCATCTTTTCTTGTCTTTGAACTATTTTGTAACTGAGAGTGTTTCATCTGTGGATGGGCATGCAAATTCTGTCTTATTGGGTAGAGATTCAGTTGAATTCTCAACCATCCCTTCCAATGGAAAACCAGTTTTCCCTGCATTTGTGCAATCTTTCAATATTCTTGATCTGTAAATGCGTCTGTTCTTTGCATTCTCTTTGACCAGTTATAACATCTCCTTTCTTCCTTCACAAATTAATGAAAAGAAAAAAATGTTAGGATATATTTACTTCATGTCTGCATTATTGTCTTAATTTTATCTTTTTTGAGAAAAGGTTTTTTAACAATTTGTTTTAGGAAAACAATATGTTTACCTTCACCTGATACTCATAGATTATACATAATGTTTTCAGGTTTTCCTTGGGATGTCTTTATGTTCAACCAACAAATTATAAGTCATTTGATAAATTCTTATTTGGGGTGGTAACAATACCCTCACTTTATTGAATTAGTCATAAGGCTGCCTTATTTTGAGTATTGCTTAAGCTTATAACACTAATGCAAAAGTAGATAGACAAAAATAAGACATAATCCTTGCCCGAGGGGAAGTAAGAAACTAATGAGAGACCTAGCCATTAATTACTATCTGTACATATTGGATAAATTTTCAATATTTGCTGAATAGATGACCAGTTAATAATGATTCAAAAAGAACAAAAAGAGTGTTAATGTTGTTTTCTGGAATTTCAAAGGCAGACAAATGTAATTGGTCACAGGAATTTTCTAATGGTAGGGTAGGCTTTTGAATTTGTATTTCTTGGGCCATTAAGAATGGATAGGGTTTGAACAAATAGAGAGGATGATGGACTGCTTTCCAAACAGGGAAATGATGTTAACAAAGAAATCAGGGCAAATTTCACAGAATATATCTAGGGAACATCAAGTGACACTTTAAACAGTTAATCCCTCCATTTGGGGTACCACTGATTCATTTATTTCTTTACTTTATATAAACATACTTGCTAAGCATTTATAGTGTTCTAGGCCACTTTTCCAGGAACGGAGGATATAATGATGTGAACTAAACAAACAGTTCCCAGATCTCATAGTTTAAGGTCTAGTGGCACAGAGAGTAAATTTAAAAAATAAATGCATCAGGCACTTTTAGAATTATATGAGCTATATAGTAATGAAAAACAGAGTAACCGAGAAGAGAAGGACTAGATCTAGGTAATGGCTATTTTAGATATCCAGGGAGTTTCAGACAGTTGAGAAAATGTCCTTAGAGAGGAAGCATTTCACCTGAGACCCGTGATGAGAAGTGACCAAGAGTGACTGGCAACTGAAAAGGGCAGAGACACGACAGGGGATGATTGGGACCAGGATATAAACAAAGGAGTGTGGCTAGTACACGTTGAGTAACATAAAGGGTTGCAAATTTGAGTAGAAGAGGAAGGTAGGAATTTGTAGCAGGCTGAATAACAGCCCCCAAAGATATCCACGTCCTGATCACTGGAACCTGTGAATGTTACCTTATATGGCCAATGTGATTAAACTACAGATCATGAGATGTGAATTATCCTGGGTTAGAGGCATGGGCCCAATATAATCACAAATGTTCTTATAAGGAGCAGGTAAGAGTTCGGACAGGATTCCACAATTTACAATCTTTTAGACAAGGGTGAAACATGTGTATTTAATACTAAATGTGACAAAAGAGAGAATGGAAGGCAATAAGGATTAAAGAAGGACAAAACATGATCAGCTTTACATGTTAAATAGTCATTCTAGATACTGGGTGGAGAAGAAGATTGAAGGGGACTAAGCACTGAAGCAGAGAGAAGAGAAAAGAAGCTATTGCAATAGCCTAACCTAGAAATAAGGGCTGGACTATCCTGACAGCGGTAAAGATATAGAGAAGTGAGTTGGTAGTAGAGGAAATGATCAGATTCGGGATAGGTTTTGAATATAGAGTGAGTTGATATCCTGGTGGACTGGAACTAATGGAGAGAGAAAGGCATTACTGATGACTTCTAGCTATTCGACTTGAGCAGTTGTGCGGATGGTGATGCCACTTAGTGAAATGGAAATGACCAAAGGAGACACAGGAGTGTCTGGGGTGATGGCTATGGAAGCAAGTTGAAAAGACCACTTTGTGTGTATTAAGTAAAAGACGATGACAGATCTCTGGCTACTGAATACACTGTCTGAGGTTCTGGGAGAAGACAGAGCTAGAAATACAAATGTGCACATAGAAGTGGTATATAAATTCATGAGACGGAATGAGGTTACCTAGGGATGGAGCATAGAGGTTGAGATGAAGGTCTAGAACTGAGCCTGGAGCATTAAAACATTAAGAGGTTAAGTCAAAGGGAAAATGCTAGAAAAGGAAAATGTGATGATAGGAGGAAAACCAAGAGCTTACGGAGTTGTAGTGTCTAAGAGCTGAAATTATTTTATGAAAGAAGTATTCGTATTATATATTAGATATACTGAAACCAAATATATTATCAATAAATTAAAATTAAAAATATATAAAATATTAAACACATTAAAACAAATCATAGAAGTGGATACTGAATTTGTTAAGATAGAGAGTAATTAATGACCTTGATGAAAGTGAGTCTCATTGGAGTTGAACGGATGCAAGTCTACACAGACAACTGAGGAGACAATGAGAAAGAAGGAAGAGGTGGTTACATACAAACGTTATCCATAGGTTTTGCTGTGCGGAGGACCAAAGAAATGCCATAGTATCTGTACAGAAACATTTTTTCTTAATATTGAAGATGCTAGGTCATTATCAAATGCTATTATTTAGGACACAAAGAACTTAGCAAAACTAATAGAAATAGATTATAGGAAAACCTTCAAATATTTTAATATAGTGGTGAAGAATTTAGGATTAGGAGTGAGGAACAGCTGGTTTTGAATCTAAGTATCATTGCACACCAGATGTGTAATCTTAAATTCCATAAACCCTTTTAGCATAATCTAATCATCCATAAAAGGGAAAATAATAAGGTTGACAATATTAAGGACTACACTGATGTAACTGCTAAGAATTTGGAACGTGGGAAAATAGATTGCCTTTGAAACATAAACTGCTACATAGAACTAAAAAAAAGTATTTATGTATATATGTAACTTATATATTATATAAAAATTATATACTATATAAAATATATAATATATCTAAACAAATCATATTGTTTATATATAAATAAATTATATATATAATGGCTTTTGAAATTCACCTCTAGGAGATAAAATAGTTACAAAGCTAGAAGGATTTAGCAGTCCTTTAAATGAGCTGCATTAAACTACTTAAAAAAATCTTATGTCATTCAGAAGAAAGATTTGGTCAGTCCTAAAAGCAGAGATAAAAGGAAAGTCACCAGGGAATATGTTCATCACGCTGATTCAAGTACCACGGAGCAACAAGTGTACATTAACTCTGGTCTCAAAACACCTCTGCCTCCTATGAAAAGTCCATCTATGCCATAGAAATAACTGTAAAATGCTGTAGCCAAGGGGATGCATATTTCCATTCTTGAAGGGAAACTCATCTCAATCATGAGAGAGGCTTCCAGCTTCCCTCAGGCAGCCACATCAAGCTTTGATTCACTCCGCTGCCTTGGGTTGTTTCAATGACCGCCATGCCACGTTCAGACTCTGAACATCCATTCTATGAAGGGAAGGTGCTGATGTGAGAGACTTGTATTTTTCTTTTCTGTACCATTAGTTCTTGTGGTAAATCCATAAAGTGGTTTCTGATTTTGCTTCGGCTTCCCATAGCGTTGGATGGTAGAGGAGAAAACGTGCCGATCACACTGACCTTAAGTATTTCAAGACCCTATGGCATTATTTTCCATTTTAAAATAATAAATGAGAAAACTGGTGTATGTTTCAACTCTATAGGTATTTTAGATAGCAAGGGCTAGTCTCTCGGGACCTAATCATTCCTGAGGACTTGAAGAGAAAATTTTGAGTCTTAAAAGAGAAGCACCAAATTCCAGAGGTCTGCCCTTACAGCTCTCCTGCTCTCGTGCATACCGATTGTGAGTTCCCATTAAAACAAAATCACGCAGTGCTGCTCTGTTTCCTCCACATGAAGCTCAGATTTCAGCTCAGGATCATGGTGATGCTAGAAACCACATGCTGTGATGACTACATCTTGATGGATAGATGCATTTCACAGCAGCGAGAAACTTCTCATTGGATTCTTAAAATGAGTTATTTCAATGGACCAACTTTCAGATTCATGTACAAAAAGTTGTATATGAGGATAAAGAAATGAACCAACTTCTTTTTTTCATAAACTTTGTAGTTAATATCAATATATTGAGTCCTGATAAGATTATAAATGTATTGCTCTAGTTTGAGGCAATTCCAAATATCTACAGGATACCAGGTGCTTATAGTAGTTTTTCTCTCCTCCCCTGTCTGACATTAAAGCTATCTTGCCACGGGAATTAGATAGTTATAATAATATTACTGTATTCTTGCTTTTTCTCAGGAATCAGAATTTCCATTTTCCACAGTTACTGATTCTAAATATAACAGACTAGTGTGGGAACACAATAGAACAAATGAAATGTTATTTTCAGAATACACAGGAAAATGTCATTTGCTTTTACTCTTGGGAAACAGTGAAAGAATAAAAGATTTGTTGCCTATGTTAGGAAAGTCTTAAGTGTTAACACACTGATTTTGGATTTAATAGAAAGAAGAATCATTGCTTTCATCATTTCCTTATTACTACCAATTTTTGGAATATAATAACCTGCTAGGAGTTTCTCTTTAACATTGAATGATGTGATGGCAAGTGATTGCCTGATCGCCTGAGCATGTCATTTAGGACACTACTGAATTCTCTGAAGAGTTGCTACTTCTTCCAAAACTGCAGAAGGAGGAAAGCTCTTAAAACCTCAAGAGGCAGAGGCTGCCTTCATTTCATCTCCTTCATAATTGCATCTTATTTGGGCCCAAATGCTATGTGTGTAGTGTCTAAAAATGGAGCAGTAATATGAAGTGGAAGTGATATCATTGTAATGCACATTTCAAAGAGACTTAGTGCCAGTTCTCTTGACTTCATATGCTTTGAAGTGTTCAGAGTATGAAACGATGACACTTAGGAAGAATCTGAAAAATTCCTTCTCAAGTATTAGTGTAATGCTGCCCTTGGAGAGAAGAGTGTGCAGATCCATTAGAGAGCTAACAATTTCTTGCTACAGCTATTGCATTTAGGATGACATGAATGCCAGGTACCACTGAATTTCCCTTTGTGTTTTCAAAAACAGACCTTTGCTTCACTACTTTAAAAGACACTTTAATTTAAACTCATAAGAGCCCGGTGTCTATTGCCTCCTCATAGAATCTAAAAGCAAGTTCATCTTCTAGCTTCCAGCTTCTTTTCACTTTGGAGCTGTAGAAGAATGGGACAAATTTAATATGTCCAGCACTAAATCAATCAATTACCCCAATCTGCCTTTGCAGTCCCCGCTCATGCCTATCTGCAATCATAACTCATGTTTCATAACCTCAAATTGACTGTAAATTTTCCCTTGGTCCCTCATCTATAATGTTCATTCAGTCATTAGGCTTTGGGATTCTTTTTCTATACTCTCTTACCACACAATATACTTAACATATTCTGCCCTAGTCCATCTGCTTTGAAGAGCCTGGCTCTTTGTTTCAGCAGTGACCACCTTCACCCCTCTACCCCATGTGACTGGGGTCTATGGGGTCAACAGAACAAGCCCATTCAAAGCTTATGCTGTTTGTCAAGTTCAGAGTCTTAAATCCCAGATCTTGAATTCCCTGCTCAAATGCCTGCAACCTTCCAGACACACATACGGCCAAGCCAAGGAGCAACTGTTGGCCAGGTGTTAAGAGAGTTCCAGGCAGTGCTTTAATCTGAGGTTGAGGGTGTGCGTGTGCGTGTGTATGAGGTTCCTTGAGGGTGAGAAGAGCTAGAGGCAGGAAAAGAAGAGGATAAGGGTAAAACCTAGATATGTCCATTTGTACTTTCCTCCAATCCTACAAATACTAGAGTCCTTTCTGCCTAAAGGATTCAGTTTAATTCTATCATAACCAACTTTTATTGTTCATTTAATTTCATAGAGAAACTGCTCACCTAGGACCACACAGCACATCGGATCTGCATCACCATTGGGTCCTTAATCATAGACTGTCATGTAATTGCTTTTTGATTGGTTAAGGCTTCTCCTCACCCAGGGTCATAACATGTAAGCTGGATTTTTTTTTTAATTGCTTGACATATTGCTATGCATAAACTTTTTTTAGATTACAACTATAGCGTTATTATTTATCTCTGATCCAATAAAAATATAAATATATGAATGATGACATCATAGTTCTAATTATGTCATCTTTAAAAATAGAGTTTTATGTGGTTACAATTTAGTACAATTAGATTTGCACTACTATCCAGTTGCTTACTTTTAAGAAGATTTTCATTTGCTTTTACAAAGTTAGCAATGTTCCACATCTCATCTTGTTAAAATACTGGTGGAGATACTTTTTCTTTAATTCTATTTTGTAATTGCAAAACATTAAGTCATGGTTAATAATAAAATACATTGGAGCGCCTGGGTGCTGCATCTCAGTGCAGCTCCTCTCATGAGATCCCATTGGTGTCACTAACCACTACCTCTTCTTCCTACGAATTAGCCCTTTGGAGGCTCCAGTGTTATATTTACCGAGCACCTGTGGACAATATCAACCTGGGTGTATTCAGATGTCGTCTTTAGTATCTTTACTCTTCTTCTCTTCCTCCTCTTCTTCTTCTATTCTCCTTTCTCTTTTTCTCCTTCTCCTTCTTCCTATTCTTTTCTTCTTTTTCTCCCCCTTCTCCTTTTTTTCTTCTCTTCTCCTCCTCCACGTCTTCTTCCCCTCCTCCTCTTTTCTCTTTTTAAAATTTATATGGTTGTTCATGTTTGTGGCAGTGCAGAAAGGAAATGTAATCTATATCTGAAACAATATAGTATCTTTGTATTCTACAAACCAACATAGCCTTTCGGTTCAACAGATGTTAAATAATTTGATAGTTGGTGCCTTAAAAACATTCTATTCTGCAGAAATCCTCAATGGATTTTTCTTTTGGTGGTTAAGGTACTTTAGGGATTTGCAAAAAGATATTTGGGGATTTGAATACACTGGGAACACTGTATTTTCCAACCCTTTTAAAAATAATGTCACATAGGCTCCCACTTTCTGAAAATTTGTTCTAGAACACACTGGCAGACACAAATTAGGTTTTGATACTTAGAGATGTCTGCATGCTATTATGTCTTATTTCTTTTTGTTTAGCATGCCTGAATTTCCTATCATCAATTTGATTGTAAACCATTTGGAAGTTTGTCTTAGGCTTTTTTGCACCCTCATTGAGCCTAGAATATGTGGAATGTGAAGCAGGTACTTTATGCACATATTCAGGTTGATTAAAGCTTTACACGCACGCACGCACACACATACACACTCCTGCAGACTCTATGACCACCACCTAGACTGCACCTCTCTTGATTTCCTGTAATCTATTTCCTAATGCATTGTTTTAGTGCATCCTTAAGTAATCTTTTCTCTTTCCTGCTTAGTAGGGTAGAGAAGGCTAAGAATCTCTTAGGGCTTGGGTAAATATTTGTTGAAAGGTAATTGAATATTTTTACCTTTTCTCTTTAGGTTTGAATGTTCTCAACATATATCCAGTTTATGATAACAAAGATGTGTTTGAGTGGGTGCTTTTCAATACATATAGACTAAATTTAAGTAACAACATTCTAGTTCCTAGGTTGACATTTCAATTTAACTATAGCTCATGGATGAGGCAGTGGCTTGATTAAAAGCCGGCGATAGCATCCATCTGTACTTAAAAGGACGTCCGAGACAAAGACAACTGCCAGTCTCTAGCCAGGACATTTTGAAGGCTAGCTTTGAGTGCACGTGGCTGCAGTAAAAAGCTGCGGAAGATCAGGAAAAGAAAGTCAACAGAACACACTGACTCATCTCAGCCAGTGGCTAAAGCGCCCAGAGGAATTCAGCCACTACCAAGTTGTTAATGTTGAGAGAAGGAGGAGGGTATGGAACACTAGACACATTTTGATACTATTAGCAAAACTGGAAAGTTAGAAACTAGAACACATTTATTGGATGGGGAGAGTTATGGTGGGTTGTTTTGAGCTTGCAGTGATTGTTAGATATCTAAGTGGTGTGAAATATGAATTCAGAACTTGGGTGAGTGATTATAGTTGGAAATACAGATTTGGGAGTTGTTTGACACAGAAATAATGGTTGAAATCGTAAAAGTAAATGAACTCTGCAAGGGAGTGATCTTATATAAAGGGTGAGGAGTTTTATTTTAAAGCTCTTATTTTTCTTTAAAAGAATCCTCTGTGACTTACCCATCCAGATCCTCACAGCAAACTCTGATTGTAAATATGCCATTTGTTCCTCAACTTTGTATGAATATTCTAAGTGGGTCAGAGTAGTTGAATCCATAAATTTATCGCTACTCAATATATTTCATCTCAGCATTGGAGAGGGTAAATAAAAAAATTAAAAAAAAAAACTTAAAAATACCTCAGCTGTCCTTACATTCAATGTACCATTCAAATATATGGTAGTCTGATCTTTACAAAAACCAGTAGAGGAAGGCTGATGATTGATTTCCTCAGTTTAACTATGTATGGGAATATTCACTTATAAGTTCATATTAGCAAATACATATTATCTAATAAATATAATGCATATCATTAAAAATATGATGCTATTAATAAATACATAATGGTTTTAATTGTGTTAGTATTTCTTTTAAAGATTTTTATCTATTTGACAGAGAGAGACACAGCAAGAAAGGGAATACAAGCAGGGGGAGTGGGAGAGGGAGAAGCAGGCTTCCTGCTGAGCAGGGAGCCTGATCTGGGGCTCGCTGTGAGGCTTGATCCCAGGATCCCAGGATCATGACCTGAGCTGGAAGCAGATGCTTAATTGCTGACCCATCCAGGTGCCCCAACTGTGTTAGTATTTAAAGTTATTTAACTCATAATAATGATTTCCTAAAGTAAACCTTGTGATGACAAGATGATGAACACACTCATCATAAAGCATTTTGAAAACAGGTGATTTTAAATTTTAAAATTTAGAAGGCTTCTCTTTTAGGGAAAAATAGAAAAATATTATTTTAACACATCTGTGCCTTAAATATATACTATTCCTTTTAATTAAATTACAAAAAAAGATCTGACATTTTTCTGCCTTTCCTTTTTCTTACTCCAGTGCCATTAAATATCCTCTCTATAAATAATTTTTAAAGGATGTGTAATACCCCATTGAATAGATGGCATGATTTAGTTAAACAAGCCCTTATTTTTGGATTTAAAGGCAATTTCCAAATATCCATTGCTGTAAATAATCCTTCAATGAGAATCTTAGCTCATAAAATGTGGTCAGTTTTCTCTTTGCATATGTTCCTAGAATTAGAATACTGAATCATGCCTTGCAAGTGTACTTGAGACTCCTGGTCCACATTATTGTAATCACATAAGATAATTCCAAGGTCTAGAGAATGTGTAGTTGCTACAAGTGATTTTTTGCCCCCATGCTCTCAAAGAGCACACTTCTTTGATGGTTGTAAAAAGTAGATTTAAGATTAGAGTACAATTAAGAACATTTCATCCAATTTCCATTTTCTGCTTGCTTTTTTTAAAGTTTTTGAGCAATACATATTATGCCATCGTGTTCATATTCCATCATATCATGTCTTTTAGATAATTTGTCATTTGAGATAAGTCTGCTTTCTCCATCTTCAGTGGTTCAAACTCCTAAAGATTACTTTTTAACTCTGAGCTAGAATTTGTGGGAATATCAAAATATTTACTTAGTTATCTTGCATGCTACTTTTATAGATGATACAGACATAAAATATATAGCTATCTTTGGAAAGATCATCCATACATAAAATTCACTAAATAGGAGAAGGAGAAACTATGAACAATGTTACACTGTGTTTACTTGAATAAATGCCAAATGAGTGATTTCAAAGAAGGCTGATGTCACTGTGCTGTTAGGTCATAACCAATAAAACCCCTTTTCAGGGAAAAAAAAAAAAACTTTTTGGAAGACCCATAAAGGTCTGATCCTCCCTTCATAGGTAAAAAAGTTAATAATAGGAAGAAGATGCATCAATTAAATAACTAAACGTTATATTGTGATTTATAAGAAATATATATTTAGTCATCTGAATGACTAATACATATTTTTCATATACATTTGTTCACTGTTCATGGTTCCTGGTTCACAGTTCCCCAAATCCTTAAAATTCCTGACTAATAAGAGCAATTGGAGCATTTTTTTGTCACTATATTTAGTTTCTTGTACTCAGTCTTGAAATTACTTCAGAGCCATAAAAGTAAAATGGGGGTCTTATTATTTATAACAGGTTCCTTTCTACCACAACTGGGTTTATGGTAATGAGGTGACTTTTAGAAAACACCTAAGGATGGAGCTTGTTGCCAGGGGAAACGACCCTGAATAGAAGGGTAGAACTTTTTCGTCCCACCTCCTGACCCTCTGGGAAAGTGGGGAGGGGAGAATGAGTTCAATGGCAAATGGCCATTGATTTAATCAATCGTGTTTTATGCTGAAGCCTCAGTAAAAATTCCAAAAAACAGGGTTTGAGAGCTTCCAGGTTGGTGAACTCGTGCGGATGCCAGGAGGGTAGATCAATCAAAGGGCTTAGAGTGCTCTGTGCCCTTTCCCTGCATTTTGGCCCGTGCATCTCTTCTATCTGGCTGTGCGTGAGTTATATTTTTTGTAATTAATGATAATCTGGTAAGTAAAATGTTTCTCTGAGCTCTGCAAGCTGTTCTAGCAAATTAATTGAATCCAATGTGTAGGTTGTTGGAACTCCAATCTGTAGCTGGTCAGTCAGAGAAACAAAGGAGACAACCTGGACTTGTGACTAGTATCTGAAGCAGGAAGGTGGACACTCTTGTGGGACTGAACCCTTTACTAGTAGAATCTAATGCTGTCTCCAGGTAGACAGTGTCTGATTGAGTTGGATTGTAGGATACCCAACTGTGTCAAGGCATTGCTTGTTGGTGTGGGGGAAAACCTTCCCTACCACTTGGAAACGGGCACTAGAATTTTTACTAAGCTATTTCGATGTTTAGTAAACTAGACAGTTTGGGGGAGCTAATTACATCAGGATTCTTGTAGCCTGAGACTCTGGTCTCAAGTACATGTTCTTCAAGAGAAATTATCTCCATAGTAACATCACGAGCAAGATGTAAGAAACCGATAATGCTTTAACTTAACTTAAAGGAATTATTCTTTGGTTTCTCATTTATCCTTTGTCCATGGTAATAGATCCTTAAAATCCAGAACTTTATGTGTATTGGCAAGTCACCTATATGCCTAGACTAATTTTATCTTTTAAAAAATGAAACTGATCAAATTGCACATTTTAAATATGTGCATGTCAATTATATCTCAATAAAGTTAGAAAAATTAGCCTAAGAAGCAAATACTTAATGAAAACAAATGTGAGTGGCTAAATGTCTCTTAACATGTGCATAGATTTATGAGGTGAGAAACACCATATTTCTGTTAAAAAAAGGAAAATATATAGTACCCTGGATTATCATATATCCTTTTTTTTAAAGATTTTATTTATTTATCTGAGCAAAAGAGAGAGAGAGCACAAGTGGAGGGGAGGGGCAAAGGCAGAGGGAGAAGAAGACTCCCCTCTAAGCAGGGAGTCTGACAGGACATGGGGCTTGATCCCAGGACCACTGGATCATGTGACCTGAGCCGAAGACAGATGCTTAACCAACTGAGCCACCCGGTCTCCCCAGATTATCTTAAAAATTCTAAAGTCATTGGTAAATAGAATCATACACAAAGAATATGACTCAAATTGTGAGGATCTCCAATTCCTCTTTAAACTCAGGAAGAGAACTTTTGAATGAAAAGTACCATTTATTTTGGTTTAGACTCATAATAATATTACTAAGCATTAATCATTTGAGGCAATAAATGCTCCAAATATTTTAAATAAAAGCATCAAGACTGTCCTCCAATTACGGGGTATTTTCTGGGAAAAAACCACAATGAGAAATGCAATAGTAAACTTGTCCAGTCACTTGACAATTTTCACACTTATTTAGGTATGTGTTTGCTTATATATCTAACCATCTATGATAAGATTTCATTTTTTTAAAAGATCTATTTATTTGAGAAAGCAAGCAAGAATGAGTGGGAAAGGGGCAGAAGGAGAAGAAGAGAATATCAAGCAGACTCCTTGTGGGCTCAAACTCACAACCCTGAGATCATGACCAGAGCCAAAAGCAAGAGTCAGGTGCTTAACCGACTGAGCCATCCAGGTGCCCATATGGTTTCTTGAAGAGGGTATCCTAGGGAACCAGCATCATATCCTGTGTATAAGCTAAGCTGTGACTAGAAAAACTAAATTTCAGTAAGAGTCATCAGGAAATAGATAATGATTACAGGTAAGAAAACAGTTGAAACCATTCTGGATGATTAATCATGTAATCTGAAATCTGCAAGACAAAATTTAAGTGAATATTGTAATTTGCAATGTTTTTGATTTTCCAGAGTATCAGAGAAATTCTTATATCCCTGAAGAAATTCATTGTTCTCTCTTCGTCCTAAAGAGAAGGATAGATGACAGAGAGTTGATGAGAAAGTTGATGAAAGATTCATCAAAGGGCCCTCTCCCCTGCCCCAGTATTCTAAGAATTAGTTTTAAATGGGATAAGAGGAAAATTCTTAGAGGAATAAAGTTATTACATGGTATTTGGAGGTAGTTTTTCTAGCCTTGAGATAAAATGAATGATACATGGAAAAAATGAAAAGAAAATCATGAAAAATGAAGTAAAATATTTGAGTATTAGTTCCTCCTGGTTAGTAGTATATTCAACAGGTGATTTGCATCAGGAAATAGATAATGATTGCAACAGGTCCAACTGCATAATTTTCCTGAGCCTGTTTAATTACAAACTGAAAGACACTATAATACTTATTATGTAAGTTTGAAATGGGTAATAAGTTTGTTCAAAAGGCTCTGGCATATTGTAATTGCTCAATAACTATTAGCTTCTTTCTTGGTTGTTTGTCAGTGTCTTTGATCATGCCCATGACAACATCTGTGTATGCCTACTCCAAGATATTCTCCATGACTTCCCATCTTCTTTCTCATCTTTATTTTATTCCACACATCCTTCCAACAGCTCTCTCTCATCTTGCCATTTCGTTTCATCTTTAGTTCTAAGACAACAATGCTGATGCTATGGCTGATGAACAGTTAATGAATTAATATACACTAGAGACTATATTAAATGCCTTATGTACGTGTCACCTAATTCTGATAACAATCTAAATGTCAAGATCTACTGTTACCTAAGCTTATATACAAATAAAGATTCATAGATGTTAATACATTTTCCAAGATCACACAGCTACTAAGTAGCAGAGCTGGGATTTAAATCTATGAATTCACAATCCAAGTTCTTGCAGTATGGAATGTCCTTCCCAAAGTTGAAGGAAGCAGACCAAAGAATGTAACAGGGCTAAGGTTTATGTTTGGTCATGGGTTATTAAGGTTAGTCTGATAAAAATGGTTTTGTTTTTTCCTTTCTCTTCAAAGAAAATTTTAATACAAGTACGATTACTATAGTAAATCAATTTTCAATATCATTAAATCAGAGGATTTTTCCTCATGGTATATGCAAGTTGGGGAAATGTTAGGAGGGGATCATTCTGTCACCTTCAGAGGTTAAGCAACCATTGAGGAAGAAGCAAAACGTGAGGATGTTCAAACCGTTTTGGAACTAATTTAAATTTAAAATCTCAAAGTGTCATAAAAGTTACTAATTAATATACAAGAGATGCCTAATTACATTTACTGTTCAATTTATGTCACTGTAAGAAATGGTTTTGGCTGAATTATCCAAAATACTTATTTTCAACTTGTTTATTTGGTACAATATTTATAGTAGTTGTTTCCCTACTTCCAAGCCTGTAATTAGTTTATATAAGAAGGCTTTCCTCAATATTTAATGTATATCCCTAAATCAAGAAGGATAACTTACTGAGTAGGAAGAAATAATGTAACAATTCCAGGCCCTATCTTACTATTCTTCATGACAGTGTAAAAATTTCAAGCTTGTAGAAACTAATTCTAATTTTGTTACTTGAAGTATGCTTGCAAATTAGTTTTGGAATACATTTCCCTAACCCTCCCAACCCAATCTCTATTCCCTCCCTAGAGAAGCAAAATGCCACTCTCTATGTGAAGTTGCTATGAACATTTACTGATTTCTGAAATGTTACAGTCATTCTCTTCTCGGCATCACACCTGGAATAACATCTAGAAATGTGTGGAAATGCATTTTTAAGTAATTGATGTTATTTGGAAGAAATCATGTTCCTGAATTTGACAATGAAATGGGAGGTATTAATAAGAGTTCACTGATGGAACTGCAGGGCTAAATAAACCAAATGTCAGTTTTGAAGTTAGTCTGGGGAAATGTCAGCAATTTATCCCGAATTTAATAATCGATTATTTCAGGATACCAATTTTTGATTCAGAAACCGAACACATGATATAGATAACAAAAACCCTGAAACCAAACAGACCCTTCCAATTTGTTTAAGTTCACATAATTATTCTGTATTTACTAACAAAAGTACCAGCAATGAAATGCATAACATTCATTCCTCAATAAAAAGAAAGGGAGTTTGGGTATCATTATGGGAGTCAGATTACCTCAAGTCCTCTGGAATGTAAATATTCGGCTCTGAAATATTTTTATAGCATTTTTCCCAAGGATATTTACCACAATATAGTGTTAATTATGAAACTGTTAAAGAGAAAAAAAGAAATTAAGAGACAGCGTGAGGAAAATAAGAAATGTCCTCAAATGATTGTTGACAACAGATGGGGAGTCAATGAGGTAGAGAGATACAGACATTTTATCCTCAAATGACAACAATTTCTGAAAGGAAAGTTCTCAAAGCACGAACACAAGATTGCATTAACAGTTCTAGTCAGGTGTCAGAGAAGCCAAGACTCACAAAAGAAAGGAAAAAATGCTCAATTAACTTTTTTATAACTAACTTTTTTATAACAGTTTACACACCCTAAATCCTCAAATGGTTACTTAAATTAATAAGTAATTTGTGGACTATTTTTACTATGCAATCACTTGACAATTTACATACAACAGACATTTTCCTTTTAATTAAATAATTAATTATACTTCCTAACCTAATAGACCTCAATTGCATATCAAATCATCCTGCTAGATAATTTTGATCCTGTCATTTCCAATTAATTATGCCTATTTGTTAAGTTTGGTTATCCTAGAAAACTGTCATGAAATATTATCATTTTAACACATTTTCAAAAAAAACAAAAAAATCCTCACATTTTCCACATAGTGGAATACATTATCTTATTTGGAAGCACATGTTTGTATTTATCATATAACTGATTCTTTTTGATTATCAAATAATAACTCACTTATAAACATCTGTGAATAATTTGGTTAATTTTTAAATGCCATTTTATTTTTCTAAATGCTGAATCTTGTAAACCTGCACAAAGGAGGTCTTTGTTCCTTGGATATGAGGAATATCCTCAAAGTCAGCGATACATCAGTAAATTCTTGCTTTATCAAATGATTCTGGAATTCTGAATTCCTTTAATGCGTTTATTTAATAAAAACCAGCAAGTATCTACTATATGTCAGGCACTAAGCCTGCCCCTAAGGAAACAACGATAAATAAAGTAAACCCAATAGCTGCCTAATACTCCAGAAGGACCTTCTTTAAACTTTGTGTTTTTTGGGGGGTAGTAGTGGTTTGATGATGGTAGTTTTTAGAATATTTTTGATAATGACAAAACATTGTTTTCCCTCTGAAGATGAATTTGCCAGTAAGGGGCTATGGATAAAGATGAGGTGGGTTCATAGCCATTTGTTATTTTAAATTAAGGTTAATAAAATACATGATTAAATTGGCACCATTTTTTTTTCAAAAATTATATTTTAAGTACGATACAATGGTAGTGCAAGGAGGTTCTGAAGGAAATTGCAAAATTTTTTTCTTGTGTCTCCTAGAACACAGTTCTGGGCACCCAGAAAATGCTTACGTTTATTTGATGGACTATTTGCCATCACTCAACAAAGTTGAAGAGGGATGTTAGTGAATAACAAAGTTCTGTCTATTGGACCTCACACACAGAAGACGAGATGATAACCAAAACCCTGAAAACCAAACCAAAAATAACCCAAAACTGATTTGACCTTAACAGATGCCCTGACTAGATGTCATTTTCTATTTCCTGTGAAAACAAGTAAAAAAACAAAAAGGAGAGGATGAAGTTAGTATAGATATCTGGATTCTTGTTTCTGATTTTAAATTTGCCACCTCTCTGCTTATACATCCAGGGAAATGTCACTTATTTAGCATCTTTGAAAGGCCTTTGTAACACTGCAGTGGGATGGGAATTCATTAACTATGAAATACTTTAAAATCCTCAACTTTTAAATGCTGTGTAGTTATTAGTATTCAAAACACACCATACCAGTCAAAAATACAGCAGGTACAGAGTCAGTTTGGCAACCTGGACAAAAGGGAGCTGAAAACTACTATGTTCACATGATAAAGACATTCAGTACAAAAAGACAATGTACAAAAAAAAAAAAGCATGTGAACATTCATAAAAGACATACAAAAAATAGGCAATAAAAGATCATATAGGGATGGCTGGGTGGCTCCGTCAGTTAGGGATCTGCCTTCAGCTCAGATCATGATCCCAGGGTCTTGGGATCAAGCCCGCATCGGGCTCATTGTTCAGTGGGGGGCCTGCTTCTCCTTCTGCCTGCTGCTCCCCCTGCTTATGTTCTCTCTCTGTCCCTTTGTCTCTCTGTGACAAATAAGTAAATGAAATCTTTTTTTTTAAATTTTATTTATTTATTTGACAGAGAGAAAGAGAGATCACAAGTAGGTAGAGAAACAGGTGATGGGGGGGTAGTTGGGGGGGAAGCAGGCCCCCTGCTGAGCAGAGAGCTCCAGCCTAAGGCAGAGGCTTAATCCACTGAGCCATCCAGGTACCCAAAGTAAATGAAATCTTAAAAAAAATAATAAAATATCAAATATCCAGCCATACTTTGTAAATCAAAGAAGTGCAACTTAAAACAAAGAGATAGTATTTTCACATATATATGAGCACAAATTAAAAAGAAAAATGGAGGTAAGATTGTGGGGAAATGGGCTCACACATATACTCTTCATAGAAGGAAAAATTTAGGCGTCTTTATTAGCAATTTAACATTATTTAGAACTAAAAATTTATTTGGACTTTAGCTTCAATGTGGCAATTTATGCTAATACATTTAATACCTCTCCTTGCTGTACCTCATTTGAAATGATACCAAAATAAGGAAAATTCTGTAATGGGGATTGATCTTCTATTAACATTAGGGAAGAATACTTAATTTTATGGGGGTGCCTGGGTGGCTCAGTGGGTTAAGCCTCTGCCTTCGGCTCAGGTCATGATCTCAGGGTCCTGGGATCAAGCCCCACATTGGGCTCTCTGCTCAGCAGGGAGCCTGCTTTCCCTTCTATCACTGCCTGCCTCTCTGCTTACTTGTGATCTCTCTTTCTGTGTCAAATGAATAAATAAAACCTTTTTTAAAAAAAAAGAATATTTAATTTTATGAATGTTGGAATTGGCTTTTCCTTCTGTGGATTCGGATGCACAGAGAAATTTCTGCTGCTTATAAATTGCCCCATAGTCTCAAAGTTATGCTTTAAAGTAAATAAATAAGTTTATGCATTGCCCCTCTGTTTTTCCTCATCAATAACATCAACATCATAGTATGGTTTTGTTTGTTATCATTTGTAAATGACAAATAGGTGCTAGCCATTTTCTTTTGGACACAAATAGATACATTTAAGCGAGGAAGAAGAGAAACGAAGTCAGTGGGTCTGCGTACAGCTGCATTCTTGGGACTCCACCTAAGTAAAAACACAATCTAGAAACCACATTATAGAAGTCAGAGAAAGGAGAAGAGGAGAAACAAAGGTAGAATCAAAAGATCGTCAGAGTGTGATTTGCAGTTTTCCCAGACTCAAGTTTCTTATATTTGTCCTTGAAAACTTTTGGATGGCTTAGTTTTTTGTTTTGTTTTGTTTTGTTTTAAATTTTATTTATTGAGAGCTAGAGAGAGAGCGAGAGAGCACAGAGAGCACATGAGAGCACAGAAGGCGAGGGAACACAAAGGCAGAGGGAGAAGCAGACTCATTGCTGAGCAGGGAGCCCAAGGCGGGGAGGGGAGGGGGGGATTGATCTAATCCAGGGATCATAACATGAGCTAAAGACAGACGCTTAACTGGCTGAGCCACCCAGGCACCCCACTGCATGGTTTAGTTTTAATGTGTATTCCAAAAGTATCTAAAATGCATTATAAAAGATTATATATATTTGAGTGAGTTTTAAGACCTACACTCTTTCTTAGGAATATATATCTATATGTGTATCTATGTCTACATAACTCACCTTATTTAATCCTCAGGACATATGTTTTAGGGGAGGCTTTTAACCTCATTTTACAGAAATTGAGGCCATACAGAAGTGGCTAGAAAAGTAGAGTTTAAAGCTCAGTTCTTATTAATTAACAAATGGAAAGTTCAATGTTGACTGGACATTTGATGATAATAACAATTTATAAATTTTACATCTGACAATAATATTTTGGTTGTGTAAATAAAATGAGTTCCCACTTTGGAATTACATACTGAAATATTAACATAAAATGATATGATTTCTGAGATTCATTCAAAATAAATTAGAGGAGAAAGATTGGATGGGGGCGTGGCTGCGTCAGGCCTGGCCAGGATTGATGGCAGCCGCATTCAGGTGGTAGGTATAAGGGACTTTCACTACACAAAACCACTCTTGTGCATGTTCAAAATTCTCCACTATGAAAACTTAAAGCAGTGTTATTTAATACTAAATCTTTCTGCCCCCAAAGCCCCTGTTTTAAAACACTCACAATGATTTCTTTACTGATATATACTTTTTAAAAAATCACCATTTTTTTGAGGGAACTAAATCTCTGCTCATTTTTTTTGGTTCCCTTATCTACATCAGCAATAGGGTTAAACTATTTTCTTTATCTACTACTATATAATTTAGTTTTTAAGTGAAGTTTACCAAACAAAGAAACAATGTATCATTTCCAATAATGTGGGTTAGAATCACTGAGTATGTTGCCATCATCACTATTTGACAAGGAGGGTTAATTCGTTTTAGGGGAAAAAAAGAGTAGTTAGTTATAAAATTTCCTAATCCCCACTTCCAAAGTCATTGAACATCTTACTCAGTGATGGACCATTGTTGCATAGAGGTTTAAATGAAGGAAAATGGTATAATGCTATCAAACTGATACACGTTGTATAGTTGACTTTCAGCTTAGAGGTTAGTGAGTCATTTTTTTTTTAACAGAATATGCTCATTTCATTTTTAGAAAGGACAATGAGATTCTTTTGTAGCCCATCAGGAGGCAGTAATCAGAAGGAAGAGAAGACATGCTAGCTGGGCTTGCTTTAGGCAGAGGTGTATGGTGGGGTTGCAAATGTGAATTCATTTTGATGATGCAAGTGAGAATCGTGCCCCCTCAATCTATTGCTTTCTTTACCCTATTGCAGTCTCCTTTGATGTCAGAGAATTAATGTTTTGTGATTTATAAAAGAGGTCTGAATGTGGAGAAACTTGACTGGAAAGAAACTAAGCTACAATCATAGTAGTAAAACCAATGCATATAACGCAATTGAAAAACAACAATAAATAAGAAAGTGAAATTGTATGGAACAAACTAGAAACAGGGCAGGTTCTGATGGAGAACAGCAATGTGGCAGCTCCCCACAGACATCTGAGGAAGATTGTTCCCAGGAGGCAGGCTGTAACTGCAGGCTGTAGATGGATGGTGGGATCAGGTCATGTGAGCAGATGCACAGAGATGGAGGGAACATTGAAGACACTAAAAATACATTCCTTATTATTCAGGCATTTTTCTATAAAATGTCAGTACTACCTGGAGAGCTAACATCAATTTTTTTAGTCTTTTTTATCTCAAAAATGAAATGGCTATTTATAAAATTGCCTATGTGACAGCATTCTCTCCATGAATGGGACAGAAACAACTGGAGATTTGATAGGGAAATAGGAGAGAGAGAGGCTCCTAAACATGATTGCTGTTCAGTGCTCTAGTGAGAAAGGACATCTCAGAAGCTAGGCATCATGGGAAGGCACTGGAAGTCTGGAAGAAAGCTGATAAAACAGGGAGGTAATTCCAGAAAGGGCGATTGCCGAGACCAGGATGTTGTGAATGAGGCACTAGGGGACCAAATTCAAGGAGGCACTTATTCTCAGGGGCTGACCCCACAACTTGCATCAGCCTGATGAGGTTTTCCTTAAAATTTGAGTTTTAGGTGCCTTACTCCCTTCTGTTTGTCCTGGTCCAGGTACCATGAGAAAACCAAAACATAAGAACACAACCAACCCAAAGCAAAAAATACCTCAACTCGAGTAATTTTGCTTTAAACTAATAATATGTAACCTGAATAATTACAAATGGACAGATTTTAACAGGCGGATATTTTGTCTCTCTCTGTATGTGGATATATGTTTGTATCTACCTATCATTAGGGAAAACATTGAGTAATGCTATACTAATTCAGCATAGAAAAAAGAGAAACACTCTTTTAATTATGAATATTTCTTTTTTTTTCCTCTCAGAGAGGTTTCTTTTTTTTTTTTTTTTCATTTCTTTTCAGCGTAACAGAATTCATAGTTTTACACCACACCCAGTGCTCCATGCAATGCCTGCCCTCCATAATACCCACCACCTGGCTCCCCCAACCTCCCACCCCTCCGCCCCTTCAAAACCCTCAGGTGGTTTTTCAGAGTCCATAGTCTCTCATGGTTCATCTCCCTCCCCCCCAATTTCCCTCAACTCCCTTCTCCTCTCCATCTCCCCATGTCCTCCGTGTTACTTGTATGCTCTGCAAATAAGTGAAACCATATGATAATTGACTCTCACTGCTTGACTTATTTCACTCAGCATAATCTCTTCCAGTCCCGTCCATGTTGCTACAAAAGTTGGGTATTCATCCTTTCTGATGGAGGCATAATACTCCATAGTGTATATGGACCACATCTTCCTTATCCATTCGTCCGTGGAAGGGCATCTTGGTTCTTTCCACAGTTTGGCGACCGTGGCCATTGCTGCTATAAACAT